>PVJO010029477.1:0-16776 GCA_004026905.1 Hystrix cristata | reverse complement strand
AAAGTGATGGGACTTCTTACTTAAATGATTAACCCCATTTGGCTTATTTTTTAGTATAGATCACAGAATCTTGGATTTGAAGTAAATCTTCACTGTTACATAATCAAAGCACCCTTAATACCATTTGCTCCGTACCCGCGTACGTGTCTGTTGTCTCTAGTTCTGGCCTCTGGTATAGAATGAGCACACCTTGTTTTTCACATGATGTCCTTGAAGTATTTGAAAATAGCTAGTTTATAACCTCAGATCTCCTCTAAAGAAGCATTGTTTCTTAACCTGGTTTTTATTAGTTAGAATTTTTATAACCCTTATTCTCCACATTGTTCTCTCTTTTTTTTTTTTTTTTAAGGTGCTGGGGATTGAGCTCAGGGCTTTGGGCTTGTGAGGCAAGCACTCTAACCACTGAGCTAAATCCCCAGCCCCTTCCGCATCATTCTCTTGATGCAGCTCCTATTCAGACTCTTTATCTGTGCCCAGAACTGAATGAATTTAATGTGAATTGTATTCACCGTAGTAGTTCTATGAGATGTGATAATTGGGATGGGCTGATGGGTACAAGTGCAGAATCAAAGTCTGTTCATGTTCGCTGACTGCTTAGGGTAGCAAAGAAATGTGGTGAATATTTTAGAAAGATTGCTCCAAGGATGATTACAGTGTGCTTGGTGTTGCTTAAAGTTTAATGTGCATGTAAGCATTTGTCTAATATAACATTACCCGAAAAGCTCAGAAGCGGTACCTGAAACATCTTCCTCCTTTCTCCTTGCTGTTTGAAGAGCATGATAATTAGCAGGGAGCGGCCCTTTGCGTGACTTTTAGGAGGAGTCATGCATTCTGTGATGTGCATTTATATGCTTTTTTCATTTAATACAACAACCTCTTGAGGTGCTTAGTTCATATTATCTCTGTTTCATTCAAGAAGAGATGAGATGAGGCTGAACAGGTAAAGTAACTTCCCCATTATTGCATAGTCAGAAAACCAGGATTTGGATTCTGGTGTGATTCCAAATCCCATGTATTTGTGTAACTGCTCTTTAGCTTTTGTAAGTGTTTTATTTAACAGCCACAAGCAGTAAAATAAGAGTGTAACCCTTTTTAAATAGTAAAGTTTTAAATGGTAAAATAAATAAAAATCCACAGATGTGGGATTTTTGGTTTGTTTTATTGCAGTACTAAAGATTTATCCTGGAGCCTTGTGCACTAGACAAGCACTCTGACACTCAGCTATATCCCCAGCCCTTTTTCAAACTGTTTTTGAGACAAGTTCTTGCTAAATTGCTCTGGCTAGTTTCAAAATGGTGATTCTCCTGCCTCAGCCTTCCTCGTAGCTGGAATTACAAGTACAGCACCGTGGCAATTTTCAAATTTCTAAACATGGAAAGACCTAATTTAATGTATAGTAAGGATTGACATTGCAGCACTGAAAAAATTAATATTTCACATGATCAGCATTTCTCCGTTATAATCTGAAAGTTTTGTCTTTGAAATGGTGAAATGATGTACAGGGACTGCTCAAACGATCTCCAAGTGTGTATCTGTCAAGGATTTTTTTATTTTAATTGCTTAGTGATTTATTCTCCTCTTACGGCTACATTAGCAGTGGAGTGGAAGACAACTGCCACTCTGACCCCTTGTGCAACCAAGGCGTTATATTCCTTCACTGCTTGCTCTGTCTGGAGGGCCCACACGTCAATGCCTTGTTTCTCCAGGTAGTCCACAGTGGATGGAGGCACCTTCAAGGCCTCTCTCATCCCTCCGCTGATCACAAGGGTCTGTATGCCCTTCACCACAATCTCCTTTACGTCTGCCGGCTGCATGCCAGGAGAATGCTCAGTTCCAGTTTTTCTCCAATTCCAAGCCCAACTCCCTCCTGGCCATACTTTGCAATCCTTATAGGTATGGTAGAGCCTTGTACTTTCATTTGCCCCCATGAGAGGGAAGCAATTTCAGGGGAAAACATGAGGCACTAAACTGAAATGCAACACTTTCCTCCTCAGAGTAGTTCTCCGGACGGCTCTGCACCTTCCCTCTCACCTCAGAGCACCCGGTGACTCTCAGCCAGGTGCTCTTCCCAAAGATTGTTTTTTTATAGTTGTAGTGTATTACTACTAAAAATGCAATGCATTTATTTTCTATAATCATGCCACTTAATCATTTTAGTCCTATTTTGTCTCAACCCAACCATTAACTTTGATATGGCTCTGGAAACATCCATTTACTAGCTCATCTCACCCTTGAAAACACTGTATATCATCTGTGCTATAATACTTATCATATAAATGTATTAGATTAGATTAGGTGTGTAGATTGGGGTCTAATCTGCTGGGTTCTGCACTTCTCTGTGTTCCAAGGTACGTACGACTCATACAGTGAATAAACTCTGCCCTGGGAAATGAAAGAGTAGTTCTAAAATATGAACAAATGCAGGGATTAAGGGCCTGTGACTGGAGCCTACAGTCTTACCATATTGCTCATCACTGAGAGAGCAATTTTTTATTCCAGAAATAAGAGAAAATTGAAGCATGAAAATTATTTGCACTGGTAATTTTTCACTTCAGAGTGCCAGTTCCCTAACCTTTTTCTCATGAGGTAGATTAGTCATTTACTAGAGCAGTTGTATGTGTGCATAAGTGTGGCCTTTCTGGGTAGTGTATTTACAGTTTCAGTGGTGATGTGACTGCAAACTGGAGCTAGTAAAAACTACGAGGGGTCTGCTTTGACCTGACTGTTGCAAAAGAAATGAATGTGGATACAGGAAAGGCCATTCTTGGAAGGGAAAAGCCTTAAAAAAACAAATTTTCACTAAAATATGTTTAATTCTTTAGTGCTATAGTAGGAAGAGATGTATTATATTAAAATTGCTTTTTTTTTTTTTTTTTGGCACTAAGGATTGGACCCAGGACCTTTGCACTAAGCTACATCTCTAGCCTTTTTTCTTTTTTCTTAATTTTTATTTTGAGACTGGGTCTTGCTAAATTGCCCAGGTTAGGGTGGATTTCGGAATCCTCTCCCTCCCAGAGTGCTGGGATTACAGGAATGCAGCACTACACCTGGCTTTGAAATTGCTTTCTGATAGCCTATAGGGTACAGGGGTGGAAACCTACGACAGGCATGTTGTTTGTTTTTCTTTCAAGACATAAGATGTTAATGTAGAGTTGTTTTTTCGAAGCTAATACCTCAGTATTGGAGTTTAACGGCAGTGGTGTCACTTTGTGATAAATAAATGGGTTTGGGGTTGTAGTCTGGGCACTCATCTCTAGAAGGCTCACCATCACTGGTCTAGTTCATGGACAAATTTGTATTGAAAGTGCAGTGATAGCAAATACTGGATCTTTATCTGTTTGTACAGATACCATGTAACAAGTTTAATAGAAGTTGTCAGGAATTAAAATATAAGTTATGTGACATTCTTAGTGATCTCTTGTATTAGTTCCATGATTTTAGTTCTACAAATAGCAGATAACTGGCGCACCGTTGGTTAGAACTGCAGATGCTCCTTGACTTCCAGCTGATGGACCCTTTATTGAGGCAAAACATCATAAGTCAAGGACCACTTCATGCTATGTGTACTGTCATGCTAGTTCTCTATTCCCATATAAGAATACTAACACAATGTAGTAGCTTACCCCAGCATGCATTTGGCCTGTTACCATTTCTGTGGATCAGTAGTGCAGCCAGAGCTTAGTGGATTCCTTCGTAAGCCACAGCCAAGGTGTCAGCTAGGATAGGGTCCCGAGTTTTTGGTTGGTTTTGATTTTTGAGATAAGCTTTTGCTGTGTATGGCTGGCTGGCCCTCCAGCTTGTAGCCCTTCTGCTTCAGCCTCCCAAGGGCTGGAATTCCGGGCCTGCGTGCTACACCTGGTGCAGGCGGCTTCCCCCCTGCAGGCTTCCCCCCTGGGCTGATAGTGGCGCTCAGGCCCTGTGCCTTTCAGCCAGGTTGGCCTCTCCTGGCTGCTCACAGGTGGCCTCCTTTTTTTTTTTTTTTTTTTTTGGTTTGTTTGTTTTTGGTTTTTGGTGCCAGGGATCAGACTCGGGGCCTTCTGCTTGCTAGCCAAACAGTCTAACTACTGAGCTAAATCCCCAGCCCCACAGGTGGCTTCTTACTTCAACACTGGCAAAGAAGGCAGTGCTTATCACAGTCCACGTTGGCCTGGGGAGCGGAGCAGAGCTTCGCTTTGCCTTGTTCTCTTGGTCAGAAGAGAAGGGATTCTGGGAAAACGTGAACACAAGGAGACAGCAACCATGGGATCACCGTACTCTTTTCATTATTTTCATCTGTTCCTGTTTCCTGTGATAGCACAAACTAAGTGCCTTCCAGGTTTCTCTCCGAGGATGTTTTTTGTCAGTTGTCTTTAACACCTTCCGCATCATGGGGCACATTTTGAGCATTTTTCTTCTTTCACAGGAGTTGGCTAACTCGAGCTGGCGGCTGGGAACCCTGCCATGCCTACTTCTTTGCACATGGTCTGTGGCTGCTTGTGTGGGTGTGAGCAGGTACAACAGAGAATGTATGACCCACACACCTAAAATACTTTCTGGCGTTTTTAGAAAAAGCTTGCTAATGTGTTTCATATTAATATTTTATATTCTTTATTTCATTTATAATAGTACTATCCAGCTTCATTAAAGGACTGAAAGAGGGCAACCTGCTATTAGCATAGTTCTTAAGTCAACCCGCGTGGGTTTTAGTTCTGCAGCACTTCGGTTTTGATGCTGTTTTTGGGAGTATTGGGCAATAAAAATCTTGGCTTTTCCCCATTATAAATTAAGCTGGATGCTGGTTGCACATGAATAACTACTCACAGCATGTTTATAATATGTAGAGGTGCAGTAAATGTAAGAGCTTTGGAAAAGATTAACTGGAATTGAAGTACGAGCAGAGCTGAGGAGAGACGAAGGGAGAAATGCGCTCATGAGAGCAGTGTTACTGGTGCACGGGACAGCAGCAGGCTGTGCATGGGTGTCACTGGGTGACGGTCTCCTCTGAGGGAGGAAGCATTCACTCAGCACAGACCAGGGGGGTCAGCCGCCTTCCTCCAAGTCTCAGCCTTGGCTTCCTCCTATGGAATTCCAGTCCGGGAGCTTCATAGCCCTTGGACTAGCCCCCGAGACTCATGTGCAAAGGCCAAGGAATGTATCTTTGTCCCCAGGATTTCTGTTGGTTTAAACTTCAGAGCCAACGAAATCCATCCTGTCTCACCTCCTTGTCATCTTTGGTCATGATGTAAGAATTCAGCTCTTCCAAAGGTCTTATCTCCATAATACTTTTATCTCCACTATATTGTGTGTTTTTCTCTTTAGACTCAGTATCCTACTATTTACTTCCCTCCAAACCTTTTCAGTTTGCTGTCTGTGACATCTATTTCGAGAAAGACAAACCCTAATATCCTAAAATCTTATCATCATTCTATTGAAACATTTCATATTTATGGATGATTTTTTGTGTGCCAGGCATCATGTGGGGCCCTCGTCATGTATTTTACCACTTAATTTCACAACAATCAGATAAAGTGTCTACATTTAACAGGTAATAAAATTGAATTTAAAAAATAATTTTGATTATTTTTTTTGAGACAGCATCTTGCTAAATTGCCCAGGCTGGGCTTGAATTTGGAATCTTCCTGCCCCAGCCTCCTAGAGTGCTGGTATTATGTGTGTGTGCCACCATGCCCCATTACAATTGAAGTTGGGGGATTTAAGTAACTTGCCAAAGGCCAAACATATAATGGCTGAGATTTACAATCAAATTTCTTTGATATTAAATCATTTCTTATAGAAACCTGGTAACTCATTTTAAAAATCCCTGCTGAGATGAGATAGGCTTTTGAATTTGTAACTTCTCATTGCTACCATATCCCAGCTTCTTAGTTATGTCCCTCCTTTATTAGAGACTGTCATGTTCTCTGACCTCAGGTAGGCTTTTAATACTGGCAGGAAACTCTTGTATAGCTCTAGTTACCTCTTTTTTATTCCCAGTAATCTCAGTGGCCTTTTAAACTTTCATGCCCTCGATGTCTACATTATTGCAATGCCCTCAGACGTCTACTTTACTACACTCTCTGTGATGATTTCCAGTATTGCACACATAGAAACAAATGTATTTTTTTTAAACCAACAACATCTATTGGTACATTGTAGATAAATATAGTGATCACATTCATCGTAGTCAATTAATTTGTACCTGTACAGGATCTATCTTGATTCCCCCCCTCCTTATTTACAATAACTTTATTTACATTTTTCCATTTCTTTCTCTTTTTCTTTTCTCTTTCCCTTCCTTCCTTTACCCTTCTTCCCTCTAAAAAGCAAATGTTTTTCATCAGATGAAAATGCACCAGACTCCCTACCATCAACCTTTCCTATATTCTCAGATAAGTTACACTGTGTCCTTTGTTTGAGAAACATCTTTTCCCCTCTTCTTTAGGTCTTACATTGGTCAGCTTTCCACTGCTGGGACAAAATACCTGACACTTGCAACCTAAAGGAGGAAGAATTTACTTTGGCTTATGGATTCAGAGGTTTCAGTCCATGGTCAGCTGGCTCCAGGGCAGGAACATCATGGTTGAGGTTTGTGGTGGAGGAAAGCTGCTTACCTCATGGCTACCTGAAGTAGAAAGCCAAGGAGTAGCCAAGGTGACAGAGGCTCTGGAGACAGGATGTACCCTTGGAAGACAACCTTGAAGAGCCACTTCTTCCAGCATGGCCCTACCTCCTAACAGCACATCAGGGTGTGAGCTCATTGGTAGCTTCACCTTCTGAAGAATTTTGCACTCCCATGATCGAAGCACCTTCCAGAGTCCCACCTCTGACACGGAATATTCGACTTTGGGGGACATCATAGATCCAAACTATAGCAGCTCTTAACTTCTTCTGCCTTTCCAAGGATCTGTCAATAGTAAGTTCTTTTCTCTCTTTATCTTAAACTTTTTTTTTCTTTTTTTTGGTCTTTTTTTCCTTATCTGAATCTTAATCTTTTCCTCTTTATTATCTATGTGTACTATAAACACACCCAGGTCTTTGGCTTAGTGGCAGTACAGGCCTGCAATGCCAGCACTTGGGAGTCTGAGGCAGGAGGATCTCAGGTTCAAGCCAATGTGAATTACACAGCAAATTCAAGGCCAGCCTGGATTGTATAGGGAGACTGTTGTTTAAAAAAAAAGAAACTAAAGAAAAACACTTATGTTGGCCAGCTTCCAATTACATCAAAAAATACCTGAGGAAATCAGTTTCTCCAGGGAGGAGGGGTCAGTGCTGGAAGTTTCGGCCTGTGCTTGGTTGGCTCCTTGCTTTCAGGTCTGTGGCAAGGGAGCACATGACAGTGGCAGAGTATGGCAACTCCATCAGCTCCCCTGGGCGCCCTCCAGAGCACAGTGACCAGGAGACTCCCACAACCCCCGCCTACAGAGCTTAGTCGGCACTGAAAGAGAGGGAAACTTTGCATTGAGTATTCAAGCTTTAAACTTGATTATCCCAAGTTTTAATAACTTTAACTAATGAGAAATTCATAGAAGTGGCTCCAGATTTTATTAAGAGATAAGAAAAGGTAGTGACTATAAAAGTACTACTTCATATTTATATACTAGAGACTTGAGAGTGCTGTATGCACTGTGTGCATATGTGGCTAAACACAGAAACTGGGAACAGAAGGCTATAAACACTGAGGGTGGGAAGGAAGAAGGTGGTTCTGAGAAGAAAATAGTAATAATAGCTGCCGTAGATAAAAGAAACAGGAATTCCAAAGTATGCCACAAATTAGACAATTGGAATGTCACTGTGCCTTTGAGAGTGGTCTCCGAGTGACAGGGCAGCTCACTTGGCCTTCCAGTAAGGAGAAACTTGCTCCTTCTGATGCTTCTGGCCACCAGGCTGCAGGGTGCCCTTGAAGAGCCTGAGGGAAAGTGCAGCTCCGCCTCCATGCTGTGGCCAGTGGACTTGTACGACGGCTGTCCTTGTTTCAGGGGTCTCGCTGGCTTCAAGCTAGAGCTGTACCCCACGTCTCGTGTCACGTGCACCCACCTCCTGCCCCTGCTGTGGGGTGGCCACTCCCTTCTGAAGGGCTTAGGTGTGTTTGTTCCCAACTAAACGTGTCATGGTCAGTGTGGTGCACATCTCCAGAGTACAGCAGGACAGTCCTGCCTCACCCTGAGAATCAGAGCAGTACTCAGGCCAAAATTACATTGCTTTTTTGGCAGTTCTATAGCATCATTGTCATTTTTCTTGCCCAGTATTATGAAGATTCACTAAATAGATTAATTAAATGCTTATTGAACAACCTCAAAATTAGTTTCACAAAACTGGTAATTTCAGCCATGGTGAGCGTAGTGTTGTTATTAATCCCTAAGTACATGATCTTCCTGTTAGTTTTTCCTGCCTCATAGGACTCTGAGAAAATAGAGGTGATAACTATTACAGAATGTGAGCATGTGTGTGTGAGAGGCTGACGAGTTCTCAGATATTAGGAGGCATGTGCTGTGCG
Organism: Hystrix cristata; assembly: GCA_004026905.1. Taxonomy (NCBI): domain Eukaryota; kingdom Metazoa; phylum Chordata; class Mammalia; order Rodentia; family Hystricidae; genus Hystrix; species Hystrix cristata. Next base: position 8,303 of record PVJO010029477.1, on the reverse strand, counting down.
CCTAGCGCTAGCGCTGTGATGACAGGGTGCGTCCCCTGCCACGAGGCCCCTTGAGCTTGGTGTGAAGAGCTGCTTTGTGGTTGTCTGGGTCTCCGGAGCTCACTGCTTATCTCACCCAGCCTTGAGGAAAGCTTCACAACCATTGATCCTTGTGACAGGGTCAGAGCAAGTTAGTTGCCTAAGTGGAAAGCACATTTCCACAAAGGTCCTGAGGCACAAACCAGCCTGGCCAGTGCCCGTGAGCAGTTGGCTGTGCTGGGAATCCGGGAGGGAGAGTTAAGAAGATTTAAGGGAGCCACAGGTGCTGAGCTGCTTGCTTTTGGGACCTGTGACAGAGCCTTTACTTTACAGATAGTTTTACTTTCTATTTTGAAGAGTTTGTTTCTTTACTGAAAAGTTGTTAGGTAACAGTCATGTACACTTTGAAAGGGAAAAGTGACAATTTTACTTGCCCCAACCATGGAGAGCCTGTGGAGCAGGCCAAAGGGTTTGCTTCTTTCTGCCAAGAGGAGTGAGAAGCCACTGAAAAGTTTTAAGTAGGCAAATTAGAATATTGGCTTTGTGTTTGGAAAAGGTCACTACCATAGTCCCCCTTATCCGCTGCTTCACTTTCTGCAAAAAATAGCCATGGTCAGCCATTGTTAACCAGAAATAAAATTTTAGGCTGCATTCCATTCTGGTCTCACGCTAACCCCTCTACCCTGCCCAGGATGCATGTCACCTTGTTCAGGTAAGCCACACTGTGTCCACGGGTGCCCAGGAGTCACCTCAGTCAGCATCTCCGTTCTTGGGCTGACCATCATGGTATCACCACACTGCAGTTCACATAACCCTCGTTGTGCTTAATAAACGGGTCCAAGGTACAGGAGCAGGGATGCTAGCAGTTCAGAGATGCCGAAGACTAGGCACAAAATACTCCCTTTTATGAAAGGTGGAGGAGAGGGAGATACTTCAGGTGAGAGACACCACATTCAAATCTTTTAGTACGGTGTGTTGCTACACTTGTTCTATTGTATTATTTGGTATTGTTACTAATCCCTTATTGTGCTTGATTTATAAGTTTAACTTTATAATAAGCAGGCATATATTGGGAAACACACAGGGACTGGTGCAGCCTATTTTGTGACCACAATGTACACCGAATGTTTAAATTTTATACGTATATTACAGTAAAGACACATTGCCATGAATCTCCCTCAACTTACTCCCTCTTACTTCGAACACATTTCTGTCATCGTTCTTGCCACTTTCTGAAGCAGTTCTGGAAGTCTTCTTTCCTGAGTGTCTTTACAAAGTGTGATTAAAAAAAAAATGCAGGGGATGCTGCTGCCGAGTGTCATCCAACAGAAAGGCAGGCTCATAAAAACATGCTGTGTCCTTATCCATCTTATTCGCCCCATGCAACTTCTAGCTCTTCTCCAAAGTTAAAATGACCATGAAAGGTAGGTGTTTTAAATCAACTGAGGATGTCAAGGCTGACAGGGCAGTGCAAGTAAAGACACTTAGGAAACAGAACTTCTAGAGCAGAGTCAGAAATTTGCAGGAGTAATGGGATAGGTGTGTTTGACATGGGTGGGGGTTGGGGGGTGTTACTTTGAGGGAATTGATGGCAATGCATCTTTACTTTCATATAAACTTTTTTCTTTTTTTTAATTTATTTTTAACCAAGAACATGTATTGATACATTGTACATATAATGATCACATTCATCACAGTTATTTTGTACCTGTACATCATGTATCTTGGTTTCCCCCCTTCCCCACCTCTCCCTTCTGTTCCCTCCTTCCCTATTTACAGTAGGTTTATTCATATTTTTCCATGATTTCCCTTTCCCATTTCTTTCCTTTTTTCCCTTCCTGCTTTTCCCCCTTCTCTCTTTCTAGTTCTCTCTTTGAATATTATCTTCCTTTTATATAATATCTATTACACCTCTTTGTCCTTATTTATACTTATGGTTTCTCATATCAGAGAAACAATTCGATGTGTACTCATAAGTGTCTGATTTATTTCACTTAAGAGTATGTTCTCAAGGTACATCCATTTACATACAAATGTGTCTAGTTTATCCTTTTTTATAGTGGTGGTGTACTCCTTTGTGTAGAAAAACCACATCTTCTTTAGCCATTCATTGGTTGTTGGGCATTTAGGTTGTTTCCAAGACTTAGCTTTTACAAATTATGTTGCTATGAACATGGTTGTGCATATATCCCAGTGGTATCATGATTTTAATTCTGGGAAGATCCCCAGTAGAGGAATAGCTGGATCAAATGGAATCTCTAGTTGTAGTTTTTTGAGGAATCTCCATACTGATTTCCACACAGTGGCTGGACCAAGGAACAGAAACCCAGAAAAAAAGCAGGGGTAGCTATCCTAATCTCAGACAAAGTGAACTTCAAACCAAGACTAATCAAGAGGGACAAAGATGGTCATTACATACTTCTCAAGGGAGAACTCCAAGAGGAAGAAATAACAATCATTAATATTTACATGCCAAATTTTGGCACACCTAGGTACATAAAACTAATATTAAGGGCCATGAAAGATCAGATAAACACTAACACAATTATAATGGGAGACTTCAATACCCCACTGTCACAAATAGACAGATCAACTAGACAAAAAGTTGACAAAGAAATATCAGAACTGAATCAACTCTGTGAACAAATGGACTTAACAGATGTCTACAGAGTATTCCACCCTACAACAGCGGAATACACATTCTTCTCAGCTGCACACCGGTCATTCTCCAAAATAGACCATATATTAGCTCATAAAGGATACTTAAGTAAATGTAAGGGAACTGAAATTATCCTGTGCATAGTATCGGACCATAGTGCAGTGAAACTATAAACTTTTAAAATTTAACATTCTCAGTAATTTTCCATCATGCCTTCATACATATTAATTTGTGATAGCTAGTATTAAAGAAGTAGCTTTGCTCTTTAGTATATAAAATTAAACTTCTTATAAATCAACTATTCTTTGATCAGGGATTTGTTCTAAAATACTATATGTGCTAGGATGCTTGTAAGCAAGTGTTTTAGTTACTTTTCTCTCGTTGCTAGGACACCCAAAGTTAGGGGAAGAAAGGTTTATTTGGCTCACAGTTTGTAGAGGTTTCAGTCCGCGGTCAGCTGGGTCCAAGGCAGGGGGGCATGGCAGACAGGCAGAAGGCAGCAAAGTAAGCAAGGGATGCAAGCAAGTGGGCGGGAACCAGCTGCTTCCTGTATTTTATATTTTATCCAGGCTACCTGGCTTTAGGGTGGGCAGTACTCCCACCCTTAATCCTAATACCCTTAATCCTAGCATCACATCTTTGATCCCAGCAGAACCATGCCAAAGCAGCAAGTTACCACATGATATTTTAGTTGCACCTTATGAAATTGTTCTAATGAATCAGTTTTCCTAAATTATAATTTGCATTAAGATGCACCAATTGTAAGTGTATTATTTTAGTTACTTTTTACAAATGTATACACTCACGTAACACCACCAAATTAACTATAAAACATTTCCATTACCCCAAAAGTTTTCTGGTCCCCAAATCATTTCCTGGCCCCAAGTACCCAAGATTTCATTTCTCTCAGTAGAGATTAGTTTCCTTTTCCCTAGAATATCATATAATCATACCATTGTACTCTTTTTCTATCTGACTTTTTTCACTTAGCATAATCTTGTAATCATCCATACTATTGCATATATGTCAGTAGTTCATTTCTTTGTGTTGTTGAAGAGTATTCCACTTATAAATGTATTGTTTTTCTGTTCATCAGCTGATGGACTTCTGAGTTGTTGCTGATTTTCAATTGTTACCAAAACCTCCTACAACCATTCTAAAATAAAAATTGGAAATTTCTGATGAAGTTTAATTTTTCCAATTTTTATTGTGGTTCATGCTTTTGTGTCCCAAGAAACTTTTTCCTACTCCAAGAATGCAAATTTCCCCTATGTTTTCTTCTAATACTTTTATTGTTTTAAGCTTTTGCATTTAGGTGTGTGATCTATTTCAGGTTAATATTTAAGTATGTAGTATAAGAGGTAACAGTGAAGTTGTTGTTTTCTGATTGAGTGTAGTATAAGGTAAGGTTGAGGGTTTTGTTGTTTACATATGGATATTTGTTGAAAAACACCTTTTACATACTTTGTTCTTTACATACGGACATTTGTTGAAAAACACCTTTGTCAGAAATCAGTATGAAGGTATATTACTGAACTCTATTCTTTGCCATTGATCTATATTTCTAAGCTTTTGCCAGTTTCACATTGACTTGATTGCTCTCACTGTGCAGTAAGTCTTAAAATCAGACAGTAAATCCTCCAAATGTGTTCTCTTTCAATTTTGTCTGGTTGTTCTATGATATGTAATTGCTCTTTAAATTTTTTAATTAGCTTGTAAACTTCTCCAAAAAACTTGCTAAGATTTCCGTTGGAATTCCATTAACTCTTTAAATCAGTTTTGGAGTTGTGAATCCTCTGTCCTGTGAACATGATCTAGCCCTCCATCCATCCAGGCCTCCGTTACTGATTCTCAGAATGTTCGTGCTTTTCCTTGGAGAGCTTCCTCATACTTGGATTTCTTTTTTCAAAATAGTTCATGTTTTTGGAATCAGTTGCATATGAACTTTTTAAATTATCACTTTCTGATACTTGTTACTAGAGTATAGAAATAGAACTAATTTATCTGTATTGACCTTCCATGCTACAATCTTGTTAACCTTTTTAGTCTTAGTAGCTCTTTGATACATCAGCAAGTGTGTAATAATCTGTCAGTCTATATGTCTGTTGTTTGCTGGGTATTTGTTAAGCCATTTTTATTTTCTTATTAAGCACTTAAAGTTACAGATCTTCTTCTAAGATACGTTTTTGGCTGTTCCCCAAAATTTTTCACATAATCTATTTCAGTAATCATTTTGTTCAAAGTATCTTTTAATTTCCCTTCTCATATACAGTATTTTTGATCCACTATTCATTACAAACATGTGCTTTGATTTCTGCGGTTGAGGTTTTAATAGATTATCTCATTGTCATGGAATTCTGTTTTACTTCTGTCATAGCTTGGGATCATGCTCTGTTTTCAGTGTTTTGAACTCTGTTTTTTGGGTTGGCGTGTATTCTGTCTTGTGCACACTCCCAATGACTGAAAAGGAATGTGGACACTGCATCGGTGTGATAACATCCATTAGTTAAGAAAGTTGGTGGTGTCACTTAGGTTTTCTCTTAATGATTTTTGCCTCTCACTGTACTGCCAGTTTCCAAGAGAAGTGTAATAAAATTTCCAAATATAATAAATTCACTATCATAGTTTCTATTTCTCTGTTGATATTCTTGTTTTCTTCTTTTTTTATCATATTACCCTTTCATTCTTTGAAGATGTTTAAAGTAGCTGCATCAAGGTATTTTTCTGTTGATGTCAACTTCAGAGCCTGTTTGGAATCAGTTTCTACAGATTACATTTCTTTAGTTAGTCATTCTCAGCAATTCTGAGTTGAGAACCAGGTTGTAAATGATTCGTTGTGTTGACGCTGCATCTCATTATTCTTTCCTGGGGGTCCCTCCTTTGATTGTTCGTTTGCCAAGTATCCTTGTGCATAGGCTGCCGCTTGCCTGGCTTCGCATTACGAGCTCCTGTCCCAGGGAACCCTGTGGCAGGTGATGTCTCTGCTCAGTCCTTGCGAGCCACACAGGACCTTTGGACACACCGCATAGCACAGTATACGGCTGAGGAGTTGGACAGAACTCGCATGAGGATTCTGAGACTTTCTTTCTCTTGGTTCTCAGCCTGAATTCTGTCCTCTGACAACTCAAGTCAGTAAGACTAAAGCTTTCTGCCAAGTGTGGTGGTGTACATCCGTGATCCCAGCACTTGGGAAGCTGAGGCAGGAGGATCCCTGCAAATTTGAGGCCAGCCTGGGCTACACAGTAAGTTCAGGGTCAGCATGAAGTATATATACATAGCAAGACTCTGTCAAGATAAAATAAAAAGACTAAATCTTTCTTCATGCCTTCAGAAGAGCAGCCAACATGCAAATGGGATGTGGTGGGGTTAAGTCCTCTGTGTTTACCTGGTGTGTCTTTCTCGCCTGTGCGTTCATCCTCCCACCCACACCCAGACTGGGCACAGCTGAGGGTCTCCTAGTTGGGTGTCAACACTCCTAGAGTGCTCTTGCTTTAAGGAGTGTCCCCTGAACTCGTAGCAGCTTTGACAAATCTGAGCTGCGTGTTCTGCCACCTTGAGTCGGAAAGGATGTGATTTAAGGCAGCCAGGGAAATGAACACTGTTCCTAGGCAAAGAGCCCTCAGCTCGAAATGCTTAGTGCCATGCTCCCTGGCCGTCAGCAGGAAGCTCCACAGTGGTTGCTGCCTGCTTTTCGTCACTTTTCGGTGGCATCAAATAGTTATCTTTTAAATGCTATTTTCCCAGCTTTTATGATTGTAGCTGCAGGTGGTTTTGTACTGTGACTTCCTGCTGTCATCTCACAAGTTCGAGCCTCCTTAGGAATGTTCTCAGTAGTGTCGTTTTCACAGGATTAGTGAGGCGGGATATATTATGGCAATTCAGTTGGTATTTGTTCACTAAGTTAATGATGACTGCTCTTGTTTTAGACAGTGGTTACGTATTTTTTTGTCTTGCTATTATGTTTCAGTTATTGAAGAAAAGAAACCTGATATAAAAGAGTAGACCTGTAGTTTATCAGCAATATTAAAAGAATAAAGATACTATGAAGCTGTTTTCATTTGGTAATGAAATTTCAAAAATTTGATGTATTTTTGCCCAAGAAATCTCTGGAATCATCATTTAATTATTAAAATTCTGAAAGGAAAGGGATAAGGGAGTAATAAAAAGCCAAGGACTGTTTCCTGGGAGAACAGTACAAATTTAGAGATTCTATCAATTTTAGAGTCTTCGATTTAATATTAGTATTGGATTTCAAACCAAAAACTAGAATGTGAGAGTAACACTGTTTTTGTAAATTTTATAAATTTTAAACAGCAGGCTACCTACATGAAGTGCTTCATTGTTCTGACCTAAAGCAACTGAGGTGTTAGTTTACAGACTGGGTCGTGGGTCGGAATGGCCATTGTGGAGTTGCAATGTATACTGGTCTTGCTAAAGGGAAAAATCTTTGATTTCTTTGATGCTATCATCATACATAAACCGTCTGAATTTTGTGGCTCTGAGACCAGTTAGTGGGTGGAGAATGATGTTTGGAATCTATCTCTATCAAAAATATCTACTTAGGGACTATCTTGTAGGGAGACACAAGTATTCCCCACCTCATTTACTTGTTATAAAGAAAAAAGGTAGTGAAAGCATGTGTGAGGGTACTTGGCATGTTAGAGCATTCTGACTATAATCTTTTTCTTGTTCACAGAGGAGGATAAATACAATATTTACTCCTCGCTGCTCTTCAAGTATTTCCTGGCCGAGGGCATCATCAGTGGGCACCCGTTGTTGGTTGCATCAGCTAAAGAGCACCCTGCTGACATTTTACAGGTACAGAATATCCCACTTCACCTTTGCATCCAGGACCATCATGAGAACATGTTGGTTTCGTATGTAAACAAGATACATGCATTTGTATACAGACTATACCTTAAAACATTAATAAGGCTGTATGTATTTTTTATCTCAATGAGAAGTATTAAATTTATTAGGCTGTAGGGTTCCATTTTAAATTAGCTTTCATAATTTTCTAACATGTAGTAATTTACATCAGAGATGAGGAAATATTAATAAGCTGTTTATAGGTGACAGTAATTAAAATTACTATATCAGACATTCATAAAAATCCTGTTTAATAAAAAAAAGTCCAGTATCAGAGAGGAAAAATACCCTTTAAGTCTTTATTCTTAATTGTAACTTTTTCCTTTTGACATAATTAATTTTATCCTAACTACTATGCTTGAACAGATTTTCTAAAAAATCTGAGCATTTCTTTATTGCTCACCAAGTGTGACTTAACTCTTATCTTAAGAATTCCTTGGCCTGGGGATTTAGCTCAGCGATTAAAGTGTTTGCCTTGCAAGTGCAAGGCCCTGAGTTTGATCCCCAGCACCAAAAAAGAATCCCTTAAAAGAAACTTGGTTTTTCTACACAATGGAGTACTACACCACCATAAAAAAGGATAAACTAGAGTCATTTGTATGTAAATGGATGTTCCTTGAGAACATACTATTAAGTGAAATAAATCAGACACTTATTAGTACACATCGAATTGTTTCTCTGATATGAGAAACCGTAGGTGTAAATAAGGACAAAGGGGTAGAAAAGATACTATGTTTAAAAAAAAAAAAAAGGTTGT
>PVJO010029476.1:0-16786 GCA_004026905.1 Hystrix cristata | reverse complement strand
TTTGAACTCATACAATCTTAATGTGTGAGTTCAACTATGTCTGTGCTATGGGGTCTCTCAATTTATTTATCTTTCCATAGTGCCAAACTTCAAGAACATTCTGTTACTCTTGCAATTTAGCACAGTAATTATTATATGATAATACAGATCCAGAAATGCTTGCTCATTCTGAGCTGATAATGCCAATCGGAGTTGTAAACGAACTCAGGTTTCCTGACTTCGAACAAATGCTGAAGTAGCATCAGGCCTCTCATCTCCTCCCAAACAGCAGTAATATTCATGTCTTCAGTGGAAGACTTTCTGGTCTCTAAAATAAACTGTCAAAAGGTGAGCTGTAACTCTAAATTGTGTAACTTTATTTTCTTTCCTTTGAATGGATAATATTTTTTGATCACAAGACTACAATACATGATGAGGTTAAACACCATATATTTGATAATAGAAAATTTTCTTCTTTTGTGGCTTAGGGTAGTAAGTAATATGTGCATTTGAGGAAAAAAAATTACAGGAAGTCTTTTACCTAGAGTCACCTGAAAATGAATTAAGCTTCTTTTCCAGAGGCTATTTTCATTTATTATGAAATTTACTTTATTGCTTTAATCTTTATTAAAGATCAAATATATATGTATATATATAAAAGATGAGGCAATAGCAAATGCACCATTTGAAAGACAGAAGAAAAAATCAATTTTGAGCCTGCTGGATCCTATCAACCTCAAGCATGATTCACACATTTCCATCCTTCGTAGAGACGATTGTGAAATAAAGATGCTTGAAGAGCATATGCAGCATGTGCTCTACAACCTTTAAACTTTGTTGTCAGGAGTTTCTGACTCACTACTGCTGTTTATAATCTGCATCGGTTATAAAAATCAAGTAAAAATGATACAAACATAATTCTTATGAACAGAATAAAAGGGAGAAAAAGAAAAGTGAAGAATATGTTTGTCTTAGAAATCAAACAAGGAGGAGCTTGGGGGTGCCTGAAAAGAAATGTTGATTATCATCTCCAGAAAGGCCTCATAGGACGGCAGTACACAGAGAATTTGTAAAGGACCCGCGTGTAGATTCAGTCTTCAGTGGGTTTCTAAGCAGGCTTCAGCAGGTAGATAAAAACTAGAGTGTGTACAATATCTACCAGATTATTGTAAATCTTGTTTTGGTTTAAGCCTAAGCAAAAATCACCTTTGGGATTCAGAGACATCTGGAAACGTCAGGCAGACTGATTGGCTACGTAGGACTTCCAGAAATCTATTTGCATGAAAAATGGAGAAATCTTCCAAGAAAGAATCTATCATGAGAGATGAGGGAGTCCCAACTCAGTTTTGGGATGGGAAGAGTGATTCTGAGAAGAGGATAATGTGTTGCATAAATCAGTTCCCAGCCTGTTTTCCATAAACTTAGGTCTAAATTCTAAGTCAGGAGAGCTCTTAATAAATACTTGAAAACTTGGGATGTCGTACCAATATTGCTCCATTGTCCTTTAAGAGAATATTACAAAAAGGGGAAGAGATATTTTCTCTCCTTTGGCCAAACATCATAATAGAGTTTACAGTTCTCAGAAACGCTGGTGAATGAGCAGTGTTGTTAGGGAGCAGCGCATATCAGAAGGGCCGAAGTCTCCTTGAAAAGTGAGGTAGGGAGAAGACATCTGCGCTTGGGGAAGGCGAGGGTTTAAGGCCCAGAGGCGGGGAAGCGGTGAAAGTGGAAGTGTCATTGCGTAGCAGACCACCGTGGCAGTGTGCACTCAGTGTGACAGCAGTGCCTAACTGAATAGTTTGTACCACGTAGAAGTAAGAAAACTGGTGGGAGCAGTTTACTTCTGACCGCTGGAGGCAGAGATGGTGGTAGATGCTGTTGATGCCTCCTGCAGACACCATTGAGCTGGGGTGCCCTCAGGTCCCAGTTAATAGAAGTGTGGTTTGATGCCACCTCACACAGGTTTCCTGACCTGTAGAATGCTCTTTATCCAGGCATTCCTCAACAAGCAGATGGCAGTCAGGCTCTGTCCTTGGCCAACCCAGTGTTTGTACATGACAGTGGCAGAGAAAGAGGGTATATGGGGCCCTCACAGCATGGACTACCTCTCATCAAGGCTGAACACGATCTCCCACAATAAAGAATAATGTGCGGCCATGAAGATGGCCTGGAGGAGACCAATTGATTGTGGAGATGATATCAGATCTTGTATAATAAGGACAAGGAATTGTTTTGAACTGGGATTGACATGGGACCTACCTATGGACTTGCCTTTCTTTTCTGTGGTGTGTTAGCCATGAACATTACTTAAAGGCTGCAGTGTCTGATCTAATGTATAGAACACTATCTTGGGTCAGGTGACCTACCTAATAGAAAAGAAGTTGTGCCTGTGGATTTGACCAAGAAATCCACCTGGTGTGCCGTCCATACACTGCCGGCCTTACTGAGTTAGTCTCAAGATGAATCCCTAAGTGGAGCTAGTGTTGTCGTCTAGGTCATAGTATCCATCTTAAACTGATGGCTAGTGTACTGAACTGTATACCCAACAGTTAAACTTGCTCTAGAAAATAAGAGTGGCTCGCCTTTTCTTCTGCTAACCATTTTAGGAATTTGGGGCTCTCATCCCCAAACTTTAGACTCTGTACATCTTGAAATCCTGCTTTGCAGAAGAGGTCGTGTCCAGTAGGGCACACGGATTCTCACCAGACTTAAACGTGCAGACGGTATTTGGTCTCTTTCATTACCTTCCAAAAAAGAAAAAAAAAAAAAAAAGGAAAAAAGAAAAACAAAAAACCAAAAAACAACAGCAAAAATCCAAGAATAAGTTATCCACCTACTGTGGGAAACTCAAGCAGGAGGGTCACCAAGTCCAAGCCCAGTGTGAAGGCCCTGGATTCAGTCCCCAGGACTGGAAAAAAATAATGTATTTCCGGGGTTCATTGATCCTGTTCATCAAAATAAAATGAACACTTGCTACTGGGCCCTTTCTATAGTCTTAAATGAAATGATTAAGTGCAGTAACGATATCTAAAAAAGGTACAGTTACCAGGCCCTCAGAGCCCTCAAAGAGGGTGGTTAAGTTCGTCTCATGTGGCAGACCACAGACTGGAGTGGCCTGGGTTACATTGCCATAGGAAACAGGCACTTCTAGTTACTGCATTGCCTATTGTCTTCTATTCAGAGTGTGCCTGGACGCAGAGCTAACGGACTCCATGCTTTTGAGGTACATATATAGTGATATCTACCTGAAATGTGATTTAACACATATAATATATTTAAATACTAAAAATTTGAGATGTTTTAGAATTTTAAATCTTTCACTATTCCCTTTGCCTCTATCTAATACTTCTCTAAGTATGTATTTGACTTGTTTACCAGTTTTGAACTTGAATAAGTTACAATTCAACTTTTTGAGATATCACTCACATCACCTGGACTCACTTTTCTTTACACACATCAATCCTACATGTGTGATTTCTAAGTATATTTCCATCAGTGCTACTGATACGTGTTTCAAATGAATTTTATACATTGGGCTCTTTGAGAAAATTTATTTCAATTATGAACTCTATGTATATATTCCATGGCATTTTTTCCCTTATCAAATATCACTCATCCCTTTAAAAAAACTAAGCAAAGCTGAAGAGAAATAAAGAAATGACCTTAGTCTTAATCTTTAACAAAATATCACAAAATATCAGTGCATTTTATCTTAGAAGAAGACTGATCACAGAATTTTCAAGGCTGTTAGTTTATCTTCATGCTTTCAGGCCAGAACTAAATAGTTGAGAGTGGAGGATTTAATCTCTTTATCTTTAAACTAAAAATGATTTCTTTATATTTTAAGATTAATCTAGAAATTAAAGATACCACCATCCCATCAAATACTGCTATCATTTCATAACTATGTAGCTTTTGAGGGATGCTTAACACCTAAAATAGTTAGAATAGAGGACCGTTTATTAGAGGGTTGATGTCTATCAGTTAGGACCCCAAAACTGCTGAATATAGTCATATCAGTCATTTTAGGAGCTAGGAAATATTTTTTATTCATAAATACTCTCAGATATGCCTGTCAAAGTCAGTATGTCTCCATCACTGGAGATTTATTTGGCTTAAGGCTTTGCTTCTCTGATTTGATTTAACAACCTAGATGTTGGGCAGTGAGGCTGAATTGGCTTGGCATTCTTATCAGGAACTGTTTTTACACAGGGGAAAAATGGTATTTTCCTTCTGGCCCCATTCTTCTTACTTTCTAAGGTTTTAATTCAGTACAAATAAGATAAGAATAAGATTCCTAAGGACAATTTTCCCTATCTACAACCTTAGGCTAGTCCAATATTTCCCAAACTTTGTTCTGTGGAGATGTTAATTCATGATACAGTTTTCTTTAAATTGGTGGTAACTTGCCTACTCTATGCTGCAGTAAAGAATTACAATGCAATTAGGAACCTTGAAGATTGGTCCCAGAAAGAAAATGGTTTCTTTGTTTGAACTGTGTTCAAGCTTACATAAGCAATAAATATTTTTTGATAGCATATCAATTAGCCTCATGTAGGCCACCAATGCATGGGTTACTGGGTGGGAATACTAGTTAGCACAAAAGTGGGTATTTGTGTGTTGAATCAAGGCCATGAATTGGCTTTACAGTCCCTGTGATCTGTAGGCGTATCTATCATATAGCACTCTGATTTAAGGATTTCCAACATGAATGTAACATTGTGAGTCCTTTTGCTGATTTGATCACAAACTTTTAAATTATAAAATAAATATATATTCAATATTAGGTTAATATAGAATTAGGGTTAATTGTATAAATTAATGATGTACATAAAATTAAATAACTAATTTGTTAACATTCTTAGTTACAAATGATAGGGTATCTGCTGAGGTGAGAATAAATGTATATATAACCTACAACCATTCTTAGGAGTCCTGGAAAATCCAATTCAGTTTTGCTTATGCAAAGATACTTATCAGACGATGAAACTGGGAGATCATAGACTGAGAGGGCATCAGGATTAAGAACAGATCTGGAGAAATCAGACTCCACAACCAGAGATGTGACACCGTAAGAGACCTCCCCCATTTCCGTTCATGTGCAACGATCTGGCTTGGCTTCATCTTGCCTTATGTCAGACAGTTTGTTCCTATGCGAAGCGATAGCCAGTTTCGGCTAGTTGTCCCCAGTTCACATTCTTTGAACTCTGACCTCACAAGGCAGGCCTCCTTTCACTTACTCTAAACACAATTCTGGGATCCTAAATCTGTGTAGACTCTCTTAGATCATGCACAGGGCCTGGACCAATCACTGATGCCAGAGAATTAACAAAACGACTGTCTAAACCTGGATCATATGCTTCACTTTTCAACCTGGAAGATTATTGAATTCCTCTGAACTGAAGTAGTTCCCAAAGGGAAGAGGGAGAAGGAAAGGGAAGGAGTTCTAAACAGCAAAAAGAAAATTATTTACTACATTTCACTCTTTGATGGGCACTTTAATACCTTTTGCTGATATGTAGACCTACAACAGTGCCCATAACTGAGGTAAAATGATTAGTTCCTGTGTAATTTCACAACACAACTTGAAATCTTTTTAGGTTACTAAATTTAGAAGTTCGGGGTTCTGTTCAAATGTATCAGTCAGGTCTTGATGTACTTCATGATTTGCCCATTTATGGGATAAATTGTACATAAAACAACCTTAGGTCTATTATATGATCTAATACAGCCCAACATTTATGTTTCAAAATAAAAGTAAGAAGACAACATAAGCACAATAAGACCTCTCTATTCAAACAAGGATAATGAAAAGCACACCACAACTACAAGGGCTTCTGAATACAGAATTCATTCTGGTAGACCATGGCTAGTGATCCACTCCTTAAACCTGGCTGAAAGTAGGTTCTACAAAGGAGAATCCATATTTCTTATAGGCAAGAATGGTTGGAATCTCCTTGCCCAAATCTTTCATGATCATTTTTCAAAAGAATATTGGAAAGACTTTTCATGTTGGGACCATGACACTTTGGAAATCCTTTTTCTATTTGTATAAATTTAAGGACTCTTGAGTTTGCTTTAGGAATTAAGTAATGATAGTTTTTTTTTTTTTTTTTTTTTTTTTTTTTTTTTTTTTTTTTTTTTTTTTTTTTTTTTTTTTTTTTGTGCTGGGATCAAACTCAGGGCCTCTGCTTGCAAGGCAACAAGCTAACCACTGAGCTAAATCCTCAGCCGCAGTAGTCATAGATTTCTGATAAACCTGCATAATGAATACTTCAATCATTCACTGGCTGTCAGACAGTTGTTTTCCTCCATCTATGTGCACCTCCTATGTGATCTCATATATTCTCATGGACATGAATAAAATTGTAATGCCCCCATATTTTCCTATATCAGATTTGGATTTCTAGCCCTTTCTTGGATTCTCCATGTGGGTAGTTCAAATTCAACAAGGCCGGATCTTTGTCCCTTCTCACTTTGTCGTCAGTGGTCCCATGTCTCAGCCATCTTCTCAGGCCAAACATTCTCAGAACTCATACTCCTAACTCCAAGTGTATTGTGAATCTGACCACTTATCACCATTCTGGTACCATCATCCTAGTTCAAACCAGTATAATCTCTTGCTTGACCGAAAAGCTTCACATGTTGAGAGGTCATAACTACCTTCCCATCTCCTACCCTAGTACAAAGCTGTAAATTTTAGCCGGAGAGATTCTAAAGTTGTATGTCAAATGAAGTAAATTTCCCTTTTTAAACAGTTTTGTCTTTTTATTAATATGAATCAAAATTTGAACTCCTAACCACACCCTGTGAGTGTGTACAGTCCTAGCTATGGCCATCTCGGAAACTTCATCCTCTAAAGGACGGCGCCTTGCTTGGCACATTCCAATGAGGCTGCTTTCTGAGCACTTCAGATTCATAATGCTGCGGGGCCTTTGCACGGCTTCGTCATGGGCTCTTCTTGTCCTCAGGCATGAGCAGAGCTGTCCTCATTTTTTTCCAAACTACTCCTCAAGTGTCATCTCCCAGTACTTCTGTCACTGTATTTCTCTTCACAGTGCTTATATTTGCCAGAGAGTAGACGTTATTTATGTAACTTTGACTACCCCACTAAAATGCTAGAATGTGATTTCTCTTACCATAAAGCAATCTCTGTTGTGTTCATTCTTTTCTAGAAAGTTGATTTGAATATTTTATCTATCACTTTAAATGTTATATGTCATAAATTTTTTTTTTTTTTTTTTGGTGCTGGGAATCGAACTCAGGGCCTTGTGCTTCCTAGGCAAGCACTCTAACAACTGAGCTAAATCCCCAGCCTATATGTCATATATTTTACATACATAATATACATAGTGTATGTGCAATTATTTTTGTAGCCAGTAATGTCACAGTCACTTAATGTTGACCTGTCTTTTGGTTCTTGCTTCTTAGCAGGAAGCTAACATGGACTCAGGGTTTTAATCTGATTTCCAACCTTGACACTGAGCTCAAGTGTTGCTTTGAGTATCTTAGCAATGCATTCACTCATTCATTTTCCTAGGCAGCCTCCTGGGTAGATTAGAGTATCTTCCTTTTAGAAGAAGACACTGAAGTGTAAAGGTGGTCACTATCTTTTCCAAGTTTTGTGACTAAGAAGAAGCAGAACCAGAATTCAACCAAGGCAGTTGAACTTTAAAGTCTGCTCGTGAGCACTCTTAGAACATTCGCTCCTGAAAGGGTCCTGGCTTTTCCCCGCAGAGAGCAATTCCAGCTGAAGAGCAGCAGGGAATGAGGTCCCAGGATGCATCTGGAGGGCTTTGCAGGAGTCTTGCCCAGCAGGCTGGGCCAGGAACATTGCATGTTTCTTCATCAGTATCCATTTTCCTGATGCCTCCACAGGCCCAGGCCTTAGTGTGAATTCGTATTTCTTTGCCCTTGGTCATGAAGTTTAAGATGTTGCAGAGACCCAAGCTATTGTAATTCTTCCAAATCTAAGACTGACTTTTACGAGTTTCACCCTGTGGACCACAGGCAGGCAGAGTCTTTCGTGGTAATGTGTTTTATTTCCTTTTCTGCCTCCACTTTGGGTTTCTTCAGTTTTGAGTCTCAATTCTGTTTGTACATTCGAATCATCTGGGGAGCCTTTAAAAATACTTGGCCCTACCACATAACAATTAAATAAAAATCCCAGAGGATGGAGCCATGACAACCCAACTTCTTATGTTTCCCTTGGTAATTCTAATGAGCAGCTAGAGTGAGCACTATTGCCCTAGACCAGAGTTCTCAAACCTCACCGTGTGTCAGTATTATCAGGAGGGCTTATTAGACGCAGGCTGCTCGGTCCCACCCCCAGAACTTCTGGCTCAATAGGTCCGGGCGAAGCTGGAAAGTTTGCTGGTCTAACAAGTTCCCAGATGATACTGGTCTTGCAGGTTCCAGACCACACTTTGGGAACTACAACATCAGATGAAATCATAGTGCTTTTTACAGAACTTTACAGAAATTTTGGGAGGTGCCAAACCCACTTTTTATGCTGATACTTTCTCTGTCTTCTAAATTTGCAGCCTCCATAGCCATATAGCTTAAGCTCCAGGATTCAATAGTTAATATTGTAACCATTTGCTAAGAGAGTATTATCAAAATTTCTCAAGTTCGCTGACATTTATTTTGTCTCCAAGTCATTATTATTACCACTGATGATCAATGCCAATTTTTGACTATATAGTAATTAACTTGTGGCAGATATGGATGATCTCCCTTCTCTGAAAAGGAAGCCACTAGTAACTTGTGCTTATTTAATTTAAATTTATAAAATTCAGTAAAATTAAATATTTGGCTTATCTGACAGAGACATTAGCCACATTTCATGTTAAATCCCACCCCCTGCTAGTGCATATTATATTGCACAACAGAATATTTTCATTATTGTAGAAACATGGATTGAATGGTGCTCTTAGATATTTGTCAGACTTGTTTTCTTTACTGGACAAAAGCTAAATCCACTTTCTAGGGCTCTTACACTGAGGTCTAATTATGTCATTAGTTTTCTTGTATGAAATATGAAGGTATTATCTCTTCTTGGCATGAAAGAAACTTGGGTGCCTGATTTCGTGGAACAGTGTGTGGTGGGTCCCCTCATTCCAAGATGAATTGTGACTTAGATGGGAAATAAATCTTGTTTTCTTTTTTTTTTTTTTTTTTTCCTTTTGAGGTATTAAACCCTAGGCTTCACACGTGCTGGACAATTGTTACAACACTAAGCTATATTCCCTGCTCCCAGTAAATAAAACTTATGTAAATTGATGTGTTGAGATATTAGTCCAACTTGTCTAATATGTTGTCCCACAAAAATTTAGGGGTTGGGATATAGCATTCTTAAGAGCCAATAATTTTTCCTTAAAATACTGCAAACATTACTTAATTCATTTTTATTGTCTTTTATTATTGTAGATATTTGAATGCAGTTTCTTTTTTTTTATTTCTAATAGGTAACTTTTTTTTTCTCTTAAGCCCCTTAAATATTTAAATTAATGTTTGCTTTGAACTTAAAGTTTTTTTATTTCTTTGGTTTTCACTTTGGAGCTCTTGACTTTGTACTGTAATGAATTTGTCAAGTTGCTCCCACCATAGATGATATTTCCTGGATCCAGCCCTCCTTTTTTCTTCATTGTGCTTACATTGTTTTTTCTTCCACAGTAGTGTATTCTAGAAATACAAGATTGAGGTATCTGCTGATTTAGTTTTTGGTGAGGGAAATCTTCTCGGCTTGAAGATGGTCTCTCTTTCTCTTTCTCTCTCCTTTTTCTGATGTTTCCATTTATGAGGACACTTATCCTATCAGATTGTGATTCCAAACTTGTGATTTCATTTAACCTCATGTACTTCCTTAGAAATACAAATATAGATACATACATACATAGCCACATTCTGGGGGTGTGGGACATCAACATACAACTTTTGGAGGTGTACTAAGAAATGGTCCATAACAATCATTTAATTTTTTGGTGTTATCCTCTATAGAATCCTGGCTGAATTCTTAACAATAGTTTTCTGTTTTTACTAAGGTAGATTTTATTTAGATATTGATTTATTTTTCAAAGCTTCCAATATATTTTAAATTTTGGCCCTGTGGTACATCCATTTTCCTACAAATGACTCAATTTTTTCTTCTTTATGGCAAGGTAGTACTCCACTATGTATTAGTGCCACATTCCTTCATCTATTTATCTGTTGATTGACTTATAAGCCAAAATATAAATAAAAGATAGATAGTAGAAAATGGGGAGATAGATCTTTTGCAATGGGAAGAGATGGAGGAAGCTGGGGAAGAAAGAGAGGAAGAGGATGACAAAAGGATTAAAATGTGTTACGTACAAGTACTGACTCCCTACAAGAAATACAATCATTATGTATTGTGTTATGGCTTGTATTTAGATATTCCCCTAAAGCCTTATGAGTGCATAGGTGAATCTTTTTGGAGGTGGCTGGATCATGGGTATATGATGCTGGATTAGGGTGTGTGATACTGGAATTAAGGGAGTGTGATAACTAAATTGCTTTAGCATAGTTCTGGGTATAGATGTTGGAAGCCCCACCCTGGGTCTGGGTAGCACTACCCAAAAGGCTTTTAGCCTAGATGGGATAAAAGGGAAAGGGAGGCTTGCTGCTTACTGCCTGGTTCTGCTGTTTGCCCTGCCATGGACTATTTCTCCTCTGTACCGCCCTCTGCCTAGCGCCCTGCCTCAGAGTCAGCCAACTATGAATTTAAACCTCTACAAACTGTGAGCGGAAATAAACCTTTGCTCCTTAAATTGTGGGTTTCAAGTATTTTGTCTCATCAATGAGAAAGTAACTAAGACATACTCCAAACACATGCTAATAAAAAATACAAATTGTACTCAAAATGAATACATTTTGGTCTTTTCCACATCATTGCAAATTTTTCCAGATCACATATTTTTTTCCTTTCCTCATGATTAGTTGCTCTAATATCAAAGATGTATTTTGATTTTGCTGATACAAAAATTCAGTTAATTTTATTTGTTGTTTTAGGAACTGAAATGCTGAATTCAATGAGCATGAAAAGGACTCATTGGAATGATCATGAGCTAATTTAGGAAAGCGAAGGGCACAGTTGAACAACTAAGCACTGAAAAATTAAAAAAATTTGTCATTATAGATTGTTAGCAAATTTCTCAGCTTCCCTTATAATTAGTCTCTGAGACTCCATTGAAAATTTGAAGTACCTGGATAGAAATCCTCACTGGTGTATTAAGATACCTTTATTTTGTGAGGTGTGATTTTGGGGATGAAGTATGAATTTCCTTTTGAAGAGATAAAAGTAATCATTATCAAGGTGAATGTTGAAATATTTTCTTAATCACAATCTGCTGTAGCTTATATATATATACATATATGCACATATGTAATATTTGTGTTTGTAAATATATGCATTCATGTAATATATGTGTCTAATTGTTTTAGGATTAAAAACAAATACTTTTATGACAATGCAATTTTCTCTATTATGTAGAGAAAATGACAAGAATATTTAGAATGGACTCTTGTTCCTTGTGGTAACATTATATTGTTTCATTGGCTTTTTGTACAGTAAGGTAGTTTATTATTTGCTTTGATCATGAATCTAAGCCCTTAGCTATTGCAGATAGAGAATATCATTGAGCTTTTGTCAGGGCTTTTATGTGTTTTACAGGCACACTGCTCTTTTATATGAATGAAGATCATCATTTGGTTCCATATGGCTCCTAATCTGGGCTAATTGTATCATATAATTCATAAAATCCTGTATCCTCTTAGTATATAGAAGTGACCTATTTAATTTCAAAGGCTAGTCAATATTTTCCTTTTTCATATTTTGAGGGTTAGTTCCATTGATATCTAGAAGGGAGGATTTTAATGCTGTGATTTTAACATCAACTTGCAGAATTTACCAAATATCTTTTAAATAAAGCTTCCAAATATAATATATAACTTAAAACATTTGGAAACTTAACCTTCCATAATATAATTTGTAAGCATAGAAACAGTATAGTAGCTAGTACTCTTTGAGGATGACTCTAAGAGTATTTGTCAGTCATTAACACATGATTATGCACTAGCTCCTGAGATTATTGCAGTGGAGGAATATGAAATATGTTTGCTAATATCGTCAGCAGGATAAATTGTGGAGGCCAAACTCAGCTGAAGTGTACTGCCACTTAAGGAGTGGACTTGACAATTAGAACCTGTTAATGTCAAGAGACACAGACTAGCCGAGGAGGTCTATATAATGGGAGGGACAATGACTCCTGTGATGATGTGCTGGAAATTACCAAGCATAATCTATCATTACTTCATGTTATCTAAGTAATTGCTCTGACATTTATTTAGCCTATTAATGTAATGCGTGTAAAATAGCCTTAAAGTCTTTTTTGGGTGAATAGACATGGAGATTACTCTCTAGCCTACGAATGTACTTACCAAAAAAAGTAAATGAGGGGGATTTTTAATGTCACATTTGCTTTCATATGCATTTGTTTGCATGCATCTATATTTGTACAGATATATTGTGTATGAGCGTGCACACATTATATATGCATAAGCATGCACATTGGCATGAATATATTTCACATATATCCACATGAAACTAACAACTGTGTTCCTGTGAATGAGGTTCCTATTGTGAGATTAGATGTAGTGTGAGAACATTCCCAGCTCTATCCAGTGTCATTTGTGAGCAGTCTCATGCCAGGCACAGTCCATGTGGGCAAGCTGGTGACTTTAAGAGCAAAAAATTTTACTGTTTATATTTTTATACTTTTTAAACTTTGAACTATGTGAATATGTTAACTATTCAAAAAGAAATAAATTAAAAAATAAATTGAATCACAAGGAATGTCTCAAAGGCAAAGTGTGTGACTTGGAAAGCAGAAAGTAACATTACACAAGTGTAGATATCTGCTTGACATCATAACTAATACTTTTCATTGTAACACATACTTTTTTATAGAAAAAAAAGTTAACATAATTTTGGTCATTTTCTAGTATTTCTTCCTCAGCAGTATAAATCTAAACATTCTTTTCAGATCACTTTGATATTACATTATTTTATAGCCAAATAGAAGACATTATTAGTTTAAACACTAATAATACGAACTTATTTTTCAATAAAATTGTAAGATAAAGTCCTATTTACAAAAGCAAATTTTATAATTTTTGTGTTTTTAAAGTGTTTGGTTGGATGGTTGAACACCTAGAGAAAGGACATTAGATATTAAGCCAGCTGCTTCTGTTAAGCGATCATTTCCAGCTAATGGCGAGCTAAACTACCTGATATTTGAATTGATCAATTTATTTTCCATTTTAAACAAATTCACCCTCAATTTTAAGCCCAGAAGTCATGTATTCAATGACTATTAAATCCAGAAATCAGAATCAAATGATTTAAACATTACTTAGGGAAATTCTTTGAGTTCTAATATTACTTCCATTGCAAAATAAATGTGTCTGTTAGGAAAAGCTAACTATTTTGTGATAACACATAACCTAAAACTCCTAACAGTCTAAAGTAGTTAGGGTTTATTTCTCAGTAATGTTTTCTCTCTGCTTTTCAATAGAGAGGGACTGTGATCCAAATCTTTCTTATTGCAAACCAGGGTTTCCCAACGGTAGCGC
Source organism: Hystrix cristata (assembly GCA_004026905.1). Classification (NCBI taxonomy): domain Eukaryota; kingdom Metazoa; phylum Chordata; class Mammalia; order Rodentia; family Hystricidae; genus Hystrix; species Hystrix cristata. Next base: position 3,154 of record PVJO010029476.1, on the reverse strand, counting down.
CATTGACATTGTGGGCTGAATGACAGCCTGCTGCTCCGGGGTGGGGAAGCGCCCTGGAGTTGGGCCTTGGCGTCGAAGGACAGTGCCTGGCAGGCCTGGCTTCCACTCCTTAGATTCAGGGAGTATCCTTAATCTGCCGACAAAAAAATGTCTGTGGACAGAGTCCGCAATCCCCCAAAGGAGCATGGTCACCCCTACTGAGAACCATTGTTGCACAGAGCATTAGTGGTTTTGCAGACAGATGGAAAGAGAAAGAAGAACTGCACTTCATATCTTCAAGATTCTGCCAGGAAGTGATCAACACCACCTTTACGCACATCCGTTTGGCCAAAACATGATCACATTTTAACTTCCTGGAAGTAGAGAAGTACAACTCTTCCATGTCGTTATGGAGAGAACAAAGCAATTTTAGAAGGGCAGTACTAACGGTATGTTTTGGGGGAAAACAAGTATTTTTCCTTTCTAAAAACTAGTGAAGTTTTGAGACTTAATAACTGACTTTAATCATTAATACTTTCAGAATGTATGTAGTAAAATAGCATTTATTTGTCACTGAGAACATATCAGAAAATGATTATTAAAGAATTACTTGTGATACATTTGCAAGATGAAAATGAATAAAGGTATGCCACGTGAACCCCACTCTTTCTTCTTTCTTTCTCTCTCTCTCTCTCTCTCTCTCTCTCTCTCTCTCTCTCTCTCTCTCTCTCTCTCTTCCTTTCTTTCACCAAGAAGATTTACTGGTACATTTTAGATATACGTAACAATTGCATTCATCATAGTTAATTTGTACCTGTGTGTGATGTATCTTGTTTATTTCCCCTTTCCTACCTCTCCCTCATCTCCTTTTCCTCTCCTTATTTACAACAGCTTTATTTACATTTTTCCATTTTTCATCTTTTTCTTTTTCCTTTTCCCTTCTTTCCTTTCCTCTTCCCCCCTTCCTAGATCTCCTTCCCATTTGAATATTTTCTTTCTTTTTCACAATATTTATTATACATTTTTATCTTTATTTACACTTATGGTTTCTCCTACCACAGAAACAATGTGATGTGTATTCATGTGTGTCTGATTTATGTCACATAAGAGTGAGTTCTCAGCATATATCCATTTACCTATAAATGGTTCAAGCTTATCTTTTTCATGGCAGAGTAGTACTCCATTGTATAAAATAACCACGTCTTCTTATCCATTCATTGGTTGCTGGATATTTCTGTTATTTCAAAGATTTAGCTATTACAAATGGTGTTGCTATAAATATGGTTGTGCATATATTGCTGTGGTATGATTCTTTTAATTCTCCTGGGAAGATACCAGGAAGAGGAATAGCTAGGACAATGGAACCTCTAATTGCAGTTTTTTGGTTTCCACAATGGTTGGACCAGCCTACACTCCCACCAACATTGGAGGAGGGTTCTGTTTTCCCCACAGTCCTACCATAATTTGCTATTGGTGGATTTCTTGATAATAATTGTTCTTTCTGGAGTGAGATGGAATCTTACCATTCTTTTAATTTGCATCTTTTGAATGACCAGTGAGGTTGAACACTTTCATATATTTATTTGCCATTTGTACTTATTTGTCTGAGAAGTGTCTATTCATTTCAGATGCCCATTTTTAGATTGGGTGTTTAAATTTGGGGGTTCTGATTTTTTGAGTTCTTTATATATTCTAGAGGTTAGACCTTTTTCTGAGGAACACTGAGCAAAAATTTTTCCCCACTCTGTGGGTTTTTGCCCCACTTTGTTGGTAATTTATTTTGCTGTGCAAAAGCTTACTAATAGGATATGATCCCAGCCATTGATTCGTTGTATTATTTCCCATGCAGTCTGAGTCTTGTTCATAAAGTTCCTGCCTGCACCTATGTCTTCAAGAGTTCTTCCTATTCTATCTTTGATTTTTTTTTTCAGTGCCATTGTATGTGGTGCAGCTTCCCTAATTTTTCTCTCAATGAGTTTGTTATTTGTGTACAAGAATGCTGTTGAATTTTGAGTGCTGACTTTGTATCCAGATATGTGACTGAACTTGATTATTAAATCTGCAAGTCTTTTGGTGGAGTTTTTGGGGTCTTCTATGTAAATTATGATGTCATCCACAAATAATAATACTTAACTTCTTACTTTTGTTTCTTTCTCTTGTCTAATTGCTCTGGCTAATGTTTCCAGAACTATATTGAGTAAGAGTGGTGATAGTGGACATCTTTGTCTTGTATCAGATTTTAGACTGAAAGCTCTCAGTTTTTGACCACTTGGTATGATGCTGACTATTGGTTTGTGATAGACGGCTTTTATCAGCTTGAGATATAGACCATCTCTTCCTATTTTATGTAGGTTTTTTTTTTATCATGAATGGGTGTTGGATTTTTTCAAATGGTTTTTCTGCATCTATTGAGATGATCATGTGAGTTTTGTCCTTGACTTTGTTAATATGGTATATTACATTTATTGATTTGTGTATGTTGAACCATCATCTCTGTACAACTGAGATGAATCCTACTTGGTCATAGTGTATAATTTTCCTGATGATTTGTTGCATTCTGTTTGCCAGTATCTAACTGAGAATTTTTGCATCTGTGTTCATTAGGGAAATTGGCCCATAGTTCTTTCTTTTTTTTTTTTTGGTTGGATCTTTCTCTGGTTTTGGTATCAGGGTAATGCTTGCTTCCAGGAATGATTTTAGGAGTTTTATTTCCCTTTCAATTTCGTTAAAGAGTTTGAGTACTAGTGGCATTAGATCTTCTCTAAATTTCTTGAAGAATTCACCAGTGAATCTGTCAAGACCTGAGCTTTTCTTTGTTGGTGGGTTTTTAATTACCTCTTCAATTTCAGTGGCTGATATTGGGTTATTTAGCATTTTTATTTCTTCTTGATTCAGCTTTGGTAATTCACACGTGTCTACAAATCTGTTCATTACTTCAGTGTTTTCCCTCTTGTTTGATTTTAAGTTCTTACAATCAGTTGTGATTTCACCCTTTTCATTTTTAATTACATGTATTTGAGTCGTTTCTTTCCTTTTTTTGATAAGATGAGCTAGGAGTTTGTCGATTTTATTTAATCTTTCAAAGAACCAACTCTTTGATTTATTGATTCTATGTATTTTTTTCTTAGACTCAGTTGCATCACTTTCAGCTCTGATCTTTATAATTTCCTTGTAC
>PVJO010029475.1:0-16782 GCA_004026905.1 Hystrix cristata | reverse complement strand
TCTCTGCAAGACGCTGTTGAATTGCCCCCTAGCCTCCTCCTCAGCCAGTTCTGTAATCTGTGGCAATCCCGTCATTTTTTCCAGAGGCTCTGTTTCCTTATGTTGTATGTGTTTTCCCCTAAATCTTTGTCTTCCTGATGGGGCCATTCCTGACTTCTCCTTTCTTTCTGGGAATGTGCTTTCCCAGCCTTTATGAGTCTTGGGCTGCTCTGTGACCCCCTAGGATCCTGGCATTTTCTTCTGTATATAAATACAACCTGGTGTCCCCTGTCATCTATCAGCCTTTCCTTCCTCCCTTCTTTATATATTTAATCAGTTGACTAGATTCTGATTGAATTTAAAACCAAACAATGATGGTGTGAATTGACTCCCTTTGGAAAGGCAGGTATCCCTCCTGCATATGCCCCTTCTTCGGGTACTTTTTGCTGATCTAGTCTCGGTGGCTGGCTGTACCTGTGTGAGATAATAAATACAGAGTGGCCAAAGGCCTCAAGGGTTTCCCCTGCTGCCTTCATCCTCCATCTTGAGACTTGGTTCTCCTTTGATACAAACCTCTCTGCACCTAAGGCAAACTCATCCCATTTCCTAGTGTTGACAACCATTCCATTTTGCCCAGGGTAACCAGAGTTACCATGGATTACTCTTTCACTGTTAAATAAACCCTGATACTTTCTCTGACAAAACGACATTGGCTACTTCTTTCAGCCAGTATTAATTGAGCATCTACTAGAATAAAGTGTGTCATGCCTGACTGTTAAGGCATACCATTTTGACAACCCAGTGATGACACTGTGCTTAATTTCTTATTGTTACCTTGTGTTCTCCTGCACGGACAGTGTATTTCAGGATGATCTTCAGTGCTTCTGTGTCAGAAGTTGTCAGTGTCAGAAGCTTTTTTGTTTTAAAAGCTGGGTTTTAAAGGCTGTCTTTTTAAGACTAATGCTTTGATTTTTTTTCCAAAATAAAGACTATAGATTGGCATGTTTCCCTATTTGAGGAGGATCTAGTGTCAGACAGGCAGGTTGGTTACCTGGAACCTGCGTGACGAGGGATGTCGGTCACACAGAGGGAGCCAGCTGCCTGGTTTGGAGGGGGACTCGTCAGCACATTGGCATTTGCTAGGTCATCTAAGGCTCTGTTGAATTTAGAATAAGAGGCCAGATATCGAAATATCAAATATGTACTGAGCTCCTACCTACAGTGTGGCCCATTCTGAGTGGTAACCCTTGTAAGCTCTGTTGCTTCAAACAAATTACTTAACCTCTCTGCCTCAGTTTCCTCCCTGTAAACTGGGCATAACTGTAGCATCTAATTGATGAGTCGAGAGTGTTAAATGAATTACTATATAGAGATTGATAAGAGCAGTACCTAGCATGAAGTAAATGCTTAATAATGGGAAGCTACTTGGAAAATCAAGGTGTGACTGAGCACTGGAAATGTCGCTGGTCCAAATGGAGTTGAGCTATAAGACTTAGAATGAAAGAAGGAAAGTATCTCGTGAGCCATTTTTAAAATATTGATTACATGTTAAAATGATAATATTGTAGATGTATTTGTTTAAATAAGATGTGCTGTTAAAATTAAATTCACCTGTTTATTATTACTTTTTAAACATAGCTATTAAAAAAATTTAAAATTAGAATGTAGCTCAGGTTATATTCCTTTTGGACGGTACTGGTCCAGATCAATAAAGAGGAGCAAACAATGATTGTCAAATTCTTGAGCATTCAATCCAAAAATTCCAAAGATCGAATCAGGTGCTACCCAGGCAGCCTAGATGATGCTGGTTGCAGGAGCCCAGGAAGGAGGAAGGGGGCAAGGTTCATTAGGCAGGTGACAGAGGGAGTGCTCAGAGAGGCCAAGGCCTGGGTGGCCCTGCCGGCTGGTTTCTTTCTAGGCAGCAAGAAGGACTCCAAGAGAGTCAAGGACAAAGACACTGTACACAAAGGTGAGGCGACAGAGGAGAAAGCTTTGCAGTGATGCGCAAAGAAGCCAGAATGCCCCATGACCACCAGCTTCCCTCTGTCCCCAGCTAGTATGGCCTTTCCAGTCCCCTACCACCTCTACAGGTTGGGCCCTCCTCCCTCTGGGTTCCCAGACCTGCTCATCTACCTCCTCCTTCCAGGGCTGGGGTTTGATTTGCGACCTTGTTTTCCGAAGGCAAGCCTGCCTCCCCTCCCCCGTTCCCCACGGGGTGGCTTCCACCTCCATTACCAGCCCTGTGACAAGAAATGCGGCCCCCTTATTAAAATAATGTAATGTCTAACTAAAATAGAAACCCCAGATAACAGTTTTTGATGTTTTAATGACTGGGCTCATTAGACAGACTTCCCACTTAAAGTGTCTGTCTAGCAATTAAGGCTAAAAAAATCATAAATGATGACCACACCTTTTGTGGCTTAATGGTTACTCTGAAGGCTGGTCTTATTATCTCGACGATACAGTCTGTGATAAAAAAGAATTTAAGATACTCTCCCAAGATTTATTTCCCCATTAGCAAGCTGGAGGAGGAAGGTTAAGAGTACTCTTAAGGTCAGAACTGGAAAGGGAGCAAGTGAATAATAAGATGCCTAGAATTTTCCTCCTGCAGAACCAGCTCCTCCTCACCCCATCGGGAGGTCCTGCTCACCGAGGGGCCTAACTTTTCCTTGTCATAGGAAAGTCTGTGAATTGTTACTTCAAGTGACCCCAAGCAGTTTATTTAGCTAATTGTCAAGCATGCAGGCTGAACTGTAGAATCACCTACTTCCACGTAAATTCTTTCCAAAGCTAATCTGCTGACGCTAGAGGAAAAGAGGGAAAAGGAGTGCTTGATGAGAAAAACCTGGGAGAGTGCAGCCAGCTCCCCCAAGCCAATGTCCTGGATGAGAGGGGGGAGTGGAAAGAAAAGAGAGAAGGAAAGCACAAGTGAATCATTTGTCTTGCCAAAGAAATGGGGGTGTGGGTCTCTCCCCAAAATGTCCCTAGGTTCAGGCTTCCGTGAAGGGACCTGTCAAGGCTACAGCCCAGCAGCATAAAGGAGACACCCTCTGAAAATTTTAAAGGATTGTGTTCATAAATACATCCTGGGGGGGGTACTTCTAGCTTTTTATTAGGTTTGTCTTGGGTGATGAATGATATGTGCAGCTGAAGCTGCTAATGGAGCCTTTGTACCTGTCCTGGCCAGTGGGGAAATGCTGCCAGCTGCCTGACAAACCAGCTGGAACTGCCTGACCCCCCACTCCTGCTGGCTGGGACACTCTGCCAGCTCTGTGGCAAGAGTCACACTTGGTTACCAACCTTGCTCAGTCCTTCAGCTGGATCTGTCACCCTGAAGCCTCTCCTGATGCCCTGGTAGAGGGGGCAGGCAGGTGCGGGGGTTCTCAAAGGGGTGAGAGAAGGCAGCAGTGGTGTCAGTTTAATGTGAGGTTAGACAGTAGAAGTCTGCTTAGATGTGTTCGAAACAGGGTCTCCTCACTGGCTTCTTTCAGTAAGGGCCGAATTGTCTATTACGCGTCTCTTCTGTACTAGGCACCGGGCTGGGATGTATTGTGTGAAAATGAGATGACATACTTCACATTTTTGTTTCTTTAGAGAACAGTGACGCCCCTTCTTAAAATCACTTACCAGAGTGACATTATCATTTACTGCCAAAGCTTGCTTGGTAATTAATAAAATATCTTATAGGCCCTTGCTTATTGCTGGCAACAGTCCTATGCAAAGGAAACTATTCTAAGTCCCATTTTGTTGGTAAAGTAACCAAGGCCAACTGGAATAAGATTTTTTAGGCAGGTGAGAGTAAACCCATGTCAAACTGACTTATGCAAAGCAGACTATGTGTTATCTAACAAAAGCAATGATCAGTCAGGGTCAGACTCAGATACCACTGCATCCAGGACTCAGGTTTCTTTGTCTCCTGACTCTGCTTTACTCTCTGGTCTGCAATGGTAGCAGAGACACCCTCACAGCCTCTTCTCTTAAATAAAGTCCAGTAGGAAAAAGAACAAACCTAGGGTTAGCTCTGATTGATCATGATTGGCCGCCCTGTGTCACATGTCCATCTCTTAAGGGATTCCTGTAGCCAGAGAATGGACCTTTTTGATTGGTTAATGTCTCGTCACATGTTTCACCCCAGAAACACCTACAGAATCCTTCCCACACCACATGGATTGGATGGGCACCAGAGAGCCACAGAAGGAGATTTGGAGCTATAGGTTAAAAAAAGTGGAATGGACTCTGAAAAGTTGAAGCCCAACATTTACTAGAGAGGGTCCAAGACTAGGCCTGGGTAAAAAGACCATCTGAGTCGTTTGGTTCTTGCCCAAGCTCCACGGGTGCTAGGAAGCAACGGAAGAACAAGCATCCTAGCTGTGGCCGAGACCAAATATCGGGTTTATGTATCATCCCTTTTCTAAGTGGATCCTAGAGCAACCTAAACAACAGTATTAAAACAGTTTTCCTGAGACACGGAATCACCCCGATAAAATGTAAGTGTTAAGTCCATCCCCAGTTGGTGACATGGTCCCAAAAGGCTGCTCCTGTCTCCCTCGCAATTGACGTGCATCCTGTCCATCTGTGCCTGGTAAAATCTACCCGTTGTTCAAGTCCACGGTTGGAAGCCCTGTCTGAGTGAACCCTTCCATCCCACACGCCCCTATTTTACTCTTCTGTCCAGTTGTCCATCACAGACTTTGGGCTGGTCGGTAGTCTGTGGAAAGTCTTGTTTATTTTTGCCAGAAGATTTTCAGCTTGTCTGGTCACTTGGCTCAATTGATAGTGACTGTCAGAGGAAAGATTCTGAGGCCTAGTGGAAAGCTGCTGCTGTGATTGATTAGTGATGCCTGCTGAGACAGGGTGGTGACACATGTATTATATTACTTAAGATACTTTTGGTTGCAAGTAGAGTGCCAATTCAAACTAGCATAAGCTGAAAATACCATTTATTACAAGGATACCGAGGTTTGTTACAGGTCTTAAGAGCAGGAAATACACTAATGCAAAACCTCTAGAGAGACTGGAACCACGAAAGCCATGGGTGACAGATTATTTCCTCAATATTTGTCTATCAGTGTGGAGCCATTTGCTCTCTCATCTTGGCTTCTTTATCCTTTCTAAACACATGATAGAAGGTGGGCACACAAGATCCATACTTATACGGCAACCAGATGTAGCACATGTGGGGAAAATCTTGGCTGGCCTAAGCTTAAGTCACTCACCCACCTCTGAGCCATTCAACTATGATCATGAGTGAGGTCCCTCAGTAAGGAGGGGAACCCTCTGTGAGGAGAGAGGAGAAGTTCCTCAGGAAAAGAGGGTCATCATACGTTAGACAGACACTCCAAAAGGAGGCTCCTTCCCACGTGTTCTGTGTATTTGCAGATCATGCATTGGTGATGGTTATAGAGGTATAGCCATCGCAAAAATGGTGATAATGGTGACAAGAACAAACATGCAGAAATAAATGCAACTCAGATTTCCACTGAGGGACTTGCAGTCTACTAAGGAGAAATGACTTAGACTCAACACAGACTTTAATAACAGTTAAAAGAAGTTTCTGGGGCTGAAGTGGAAGATCACCAAGACTTTCCATGCTCCTTGCTTTCTTCTCATTCATTTTTCTCACATCCCAGCCAACACAGGACAATGCTTATTCCTGGCTTCATAATCATGTGGAGAGCCAGACTTTTGACCACAAGTGAAACATATTGTCACCTGTTCCTGCTGCACTGACCTTCTGCCCCACAAGCAGTGAGCAGTGTTCTCTGCCCCCAAGCAGCAGCTTCAGGCTGCACTCCAGCCCTTGACCCTCTTGCTTTGCCGTCTCCCTGTCAAACACCATCCTGTCCTGATAGTTGTTTTAAAAGAAAGGGAAAAGATAAGGATAAAATCACACCAGGAAGGCATCAGTGGCCAACCCAATGTCCTCAGCAGCCCCATTTCCTTTCCCTTTAAATATCCTGCCCAGAAAACACGTTTACAGTCAGGGAATTGTGCCCTGAGCAATTCAAAGCTTTCATAAAAAGCCAGCTCAGTTTGTACCCCATCTTTCAGGGGAAAAGCCTATAATCCAGTTTCCTTTTTCTCTTGCTTGCTTTTACACACACTCTTAAGAAACCACAATGCCTGGTTTTCAGCTTTCCAATCAGATGTTTGCAATTGGTGCTTTCTTCTCTTTCTTTTCCCACTAAAAGAATGTGAACATGTTTACCTGCCTGAATTAGAGAAAGTGTCTATAAAAGGGACGGAGGGTGTTCAGGGGATGAGAGACGTGAGCTTCCAACATAAGCAGAGCTGCAAGTGTTTTAACAGTTTCAGAAGTTTCCAGAAGAAAGGAAAGCTTTGAGGAGAGGTTAGGTGATTACTGGAGTTGCCATTTTGCAGCCCACTCTGCCTGATTGAAATATCCTTCCCATAAGTTGCTGGGTTTTGCATAAGAAGTCACCAGCTGTTTATCAGCTCACAAGCTATGGGATTTCCCCATCTGGTTTCTCAGAGAGAAGCAAGGGGACAACCAGCTGTCCCTTACCTACAAGCTGCAGTACAACTTCAAATACAGTTATTCCTTCTTCCCTTCATCAAGCATCACTTATTAGATGCCCTTTCTCCTCCCAGGTTAGACTCAGGCAGCTCGCCTTCTCTCACTTTGACCATCAGGCCTCAGGTTTGAACAAGAGTGCAGGTATATTAATGGCTTTGCTTTGGCTGACCTCACTCCATCTCTGTATCCAATAGCAGTGCCATGATTGCCATGGAACTGCCTCAAAGTGGCCATATGAATTCATAGACTCATTTTCCTGCAGACCTAAGGTTGTGCCTGAGGCTTGAGGTGCAGCATTTTGGGAGCGCCAAGGTCATCTCTTACATTGCTTAGCCAACCAAAGTTAATGTGTGGTTGCTATTAGGAGGGAATTGGTAGAGGTTTTTATACCAAATTCACTTGCCCTAGAGTGAGAGGAATAACCCAGAAATGTCTTGCCAGGTTGAAAAGTGCTGCGAAGTGTGGTTGAAAACACAATTACTGCCTCTCAGGCAGGACAGCTAATGTATGGGCATGGCTAGGCTCTGCCTTTTATCACCTTGACTGCTGCTTCCCCAGAGCTGTATCCAGGTGGAACCATTCTGCTCTGTGCTCTTTTTTTTTTCATTTCAGAGTGTTCAATTTTAATGAAACAGATATGAGGTCAGGGAACAGAAGTCACTTAAGAAGTAACTGCATATGCAAACCACTGTGTAACTCACTGCAATTGAAAATCCAGTAAAACCTTGATTAAGTGCACCCCAAGAAACCAGAACTCTCAGTTAACTGGGATTTATTCCTTAAATTCTCCTTTTAGAGGAAAACATATGATAAGGGGGAAGGGACCTCATTTCAGTATTTAAAAAAAAAAAAAAAACAGTTCCAAAGTCAGCCTGGACTCAATCTCCCTCCTCCCTAATCTCCCTGTCCTTCTTACCCTCCACTTGAAAATCCGCAGGATGAAGACTGACGCTCAGGGTGTTGACCCTGGAATGTATAGTGTCCATGCAACTCCTTCATCTTACAAAAGAGGGTCTCGAAAGCCAGAGAGGTGCGATGTCTTGCCCTAGAACACATAGCTGGTGGTAGCAAGCAGCGAAGTCTCCTAGATGCTAGTCAGTTACTACCACTATAATATGCTGCCATCCCCAACCTTAGCTGCCTAATCTTAGTAGTCAACAAAACAGCTGCCTGTGAACTAAATATATGAGGGGGGAAATAACAGGGCTTCAACCAGACAGTCCATTGTCCAGGCAGCCATGACCACATTGCCCACGGGGTCCAGAGCATCTGACTCCAGAATAGTAGTTGGACAAAAGCCAAAATTGAGTGAAATTATCCACGCTTATTTGTGTTATAATAAATAAGAAGGCTAGGAATCTTTAAAGGCCTTTTAAAAATGAAAATGCATCTGAGCATCAGCTTCAAATGAAGACTTTTCTAACCCTCCTAGACACTTTGCTGCCTCTTCTTTGAGGAGCTCCTGTGCTTCCCTCAGAATCCATCTCTGTGCCTTATCACTGCCCTCCAGGACAGCCGTAGCTTAGAAGTAATTTCTGTAGCACAATTGCGGGGCACCAGGAGACAAGCCTCTCCCTGCTCTGGCCTCAAATATTCACTTTTCCTTGCCCGGCCTTGGTAGTGTCTTAAATTCCACTCTGAGTCATTCAATGGGGACTTTTTGGATTTCAGGAGATCTGGGCCAGTAGTGAGCTGCTTGCCTTCAGCTGCCCTGAGATTTCTTCCCTTCTCTGAATCCCAGGGACTGACCCACCCAGCTACACTGCAAGGCTCCCTTGCCAAGTGGGCTTCTAGCTGGGTTTGGCCAATTGGAAGGCTGGAGGAGGGGTGAATATCTACACCTTTTAAAATCATGTATAATATTGGCAAAGGGAAGAAATTGTTCAAATGGGAAGGGGAACAAGAGTGGGAAAGGGAGAAAGGAATGGAGAGACAAGAAAAAAAGAATAGAAGGAAAAAAGTGAAAACAAAGCTTTTGTAAATAAAAAGTGGATGAGGGGTTGAAGGGAGGGGAATGGGAAAAACAAAGCAGCAAGATATATCATGTACGTTGGGGTTCGGATTTAGCTCAAGAGGTAGTGCTTGCCTAGCAAGCACAAGGCTCTGAGTTCAATCCCCAGCACCCCTCCCCCCAAAAAGGATATATTTTGTACAGGTACAAATTCTCTATGATGAATGTTATCATTATGTATATCTAAAATGTACCACTAAAATAAAATTTAAAAGAAGTAATAAAATCAGGTGGCATTTCTACCATGGCCGTATCTGCCCTGCGGCTCCCAGAGAGCCCCCTCTGATTCTGGCACTAGAGGGAAAGCCCAGAGTTGTCACTATGCTAATACACTCTTCTTGCACACTTGAGTAGCTTCCTACTGTTGTGACTCATGGGTTCCTTCAGATGAATCCCCTACATTAAATTCTCACTGTTGAATTACCTGGTCCTAACTGGTCCCTCACCAGTGCAAGATCCCTATGAAAATTCAAAATCCCTGTATACATCCAACCTCAATCTTCAGTAGAGACCAGCCATGTACCACAGGTTTCTCTCACCCCAGCCGGTAAGGCTCAGCAAAAATTTGACACAGTCACCCTTTGTCTACCTGATTGGAACCCATAGCAAGCCAAATAAGAATAGCAGGGATCAAAAACCAAAGCTATATAAATAATTTACACAGTTTATTTAAACTTAAGACATAACAATTTACATTTCTTCACCAATCTTTTGGGGTGAATCAAGACCTTTCATTTGCATACGGGTCTAGAAATTGGGGCTCTCTGCTATTCTTGTGTGAACTGTCCTCATTAGGAATCTTCTGTGGTTTCCAGAATACACTTAGTGAAGTCGTGTAAGAATTTAAAGACATATGCAAAGCATATTCGAGTGCAGCATCCTTCTAGGATTTTGTTTTGCTTTCAAATATTTTATTATCTTATCGATGCTTAATTCAGCAGCATTTTCAGTGACTCACCTTTGTGTCCATCAAGTTAGTTTGCATGAAAACCTCCCCTGGCTTTTTCTTTTTCCTACTTCTATTTCATCAGTTTACATTGTATTTAAATGGCAAAATAACAACAACAAGCAACGCTCTGCACTGCTCTTTCCTAAGCAGGCAGCTCAGCTAGTGGGTGCAGGTGTCCGGGTAGACCTGAGAGAGGACGGTAGCCTCCAGTGTTTGCTGAGGGGATGAGGCAAGAGTTGGCCGATGCCCTGAGTCCAGCAAGTGGAGAGAGCCCTCCTCCTGTAACTCAGCCAGGGCCCCACAGCTGGAGGATGGACCCATTGTGGAGAAACAAGCCCCGGGGACTGATTAGACAGATGTTTTCCTCCTTATTGCAGCATCAGTGCACGAATAATTCCACAGTGATTCCTGCTGCCACAAATGCATGATTAGCACCCACACCCTGCTTCTTCACCAAGGTTCTTCTTTCTGTGTCCTCATCTCTCCACTTTTAACTCAGGATTAGAGGATTTGGAGGCTTAAGGAGACATTGGTCCTTGAGGGAATCTTCAGGAAGAAGAAAGAGGTGCCCAGGGCAGCATCTGCTCTGGAGCCCAAAAACGAAAGGACACCATGGGCTGGAGTCGCCCTGCAGGTGGAGCAGCAGTGAGACTGGAAGGTGGGTGGGCTGACTCCAATAACGGCGGGGAGGCCGTATTTGTCTGGCTTGGGGCAAGCATGGGTAGGAGGCTGAGACCGATGGCCTAGTTGGCCGACCTGCCTAGAAGGGAAGGCTTTGGGAGGTACCATGGGGAGTGAAGGCTGGAAAGACAGGTCCTGCCACATATTCATAGTGTCCACCTCTCTCCACTCCCTCAGCTCCATCACTCATCTTCTATCTTCTACTCTTGTTTCGGTGTCACACATTGAGGATGCTCAGCTCAGCTAAAAAGGGACTTGCTTCATTCATCCTGCCTTGCTTTCTATGAGGCAAGGTCAGCATGACTCACCTGGAAACTGTGACGGTTCAGCATTACGCCTAGAACCCTGTAAGTGTTCTTGCAGAGAATTCTCTTAAATAGAGATTCAAAGTCCAGGATTAGTCAGGGTAGCCCAAACCAATGCCGGCAGGGGAGTTCCTGCTGTTGAGTGCATGTGCCATCTCTCCTGTCCCAAGCACTGGTGCTTCATACATCAGTACATAGCAACATATGACTGGCTGAGGGCTGCTGCTGTTTCACTTTCTTCTCCGTGACCCGAGAAAACTGGGGTCTCATAAGACAAACTACATGCTGCTCTGGCCTGACGTATTTTCCCAGCATGCTCCATGCTTGGGTCTCACCCCACAGGCATCTTCCTGGGCACCAGCTGCTGACCAAAGTTGAGAAGGGCTTGATGCAGCCTACCTCACTCTTCTGTCTGCAGGCCACACTCTCACTCCCTGTACCAAGTCCTAAGTCACGGGACCATCTCTGATGGTCTCGAGAAGAGGTAAGCACTTTCCCCTCAGATTTACGGGGTAGTGAATCTCAGCCTTACTGATCAGTAAACTCACCCAGGGAGCTTTTAAACTGTGTGCAAGGCTGACCCCACCTCCAGAGAGTCTGATTAATTAGGTCATGGTTGTCAGATAGAAGTATTTTTTTAAGCTTCTTTAGCATGGAGGACAACTATTTACTTTCATGACAGAACTCTGTCACCTTGTTACTCAAAGTGTGGCTCTTGAATAGGCAACATTGGCCTAACCTGAAAGCTAATTTGAAACACAGGTTATGAGGCCCCACCCCAGACCTCTTGAGCCAGAATCCATGACATAGTAAGATTCCCAGAGGTCAGCATGCATGACATGGGGTGAAAAAGTGCCACTGTGGTCTACATCAAGTCACCTGGGGAGCTGGCAAAACTACAAATCTGGGACCCTGATCTCTGAACAACCCGGGGCAGGGTAGAAATCCTTGCTTAAGAAGCAACCCAGATGATCCTAGTTAATTGGAATGATGGGCTTAAGACTTTAGTCTTTTCAAAACTTATCCCCACTGTGTTAGTAAAGTGGGCTCGGGAGGTTGTGTGCACACCACCACCAGGTAAACTGTATTTTCAACTGTGGTATTCAAAATACTTTCAGTGGCTGCTCATTGCCTGCAAAATTAAGGGCATACTCCTCACCCTGGAATTGGGGAATATCCATCATTTACCCGCCTCCCCACTGCCAAGTTCCATTTCCTTCTACCAGCCAACCAAAATGGAACCAGTCAATATGCTGAGCATATTGTCTATGATCATTTCTTTGTTCCTTCTTTATGCAGTTGTGGGGATTTTTTGCTGTTTTGTTTACTTATTTTTTTTTAATATGGAGACAGAGTTTTACTAAATTGCCCATGCCAACCTTGAACTTGCCATCCTCCCGCCTCTGCTTCTCAAGTAGCTGGAATTACAGGTGTGTGCCACCACTCCAGACTTTATATTTTTGGTAGAATATTTGTCCATTCTGCACCTGAAACTTATCCATTCCTAAATGTTGTCCATCCTTCAAGGCCTGTTTCCCTGACACCTCAAACTCAGAGCAGTGTATTCCCCATTTGAGCTCCCAAAGGCCAACTTAACACAGTGTCACTCACCTCGCAGAGGCTAACGTCGCTGGGGACTATGGAGTCCTTGCTTCTTTTCCTGGGCCTGAATTCTTTGCATCCTCTTAGACAATGAGACAAAAGGAAACTGCAGACCTTATCTTTATGCTTTTATTATAGCCACTTCTGTCTTCCTAACCCTGTTTATTACTGTGGCTTCTGCATTACTGTGGTTTCATCCGTATTTGATTGAAGGCGGACACTCGGAGTAAAGTCTTGATGAGGAGGAAGTTTATGATGCTAGTCACATACACTGATGTATTGCATGCATACTCCTTGGAATTATCATAACTCTGCTGTTTTAGTCTTTTTGAAAAGTAAATGGCAGCTTTAAGGCATACAAAGGAAATATTGAAATAGAATAGGGGAGAAAAGCTAAACAGCTAAATCTTCAAAATGGAATGAATGTCCATCAACAGATCAATGGGTAAAGAAAATGTGGTATTTATGCACAATGGAGTACTACTCTGCCATAAAGATAAACTTGAGGCATTCATAGGCAAATTGATGCAATTTGAGAACATAATGTTAAGTGAAATAAGTCAGACACATGAGTTTAAATATTGTATGGCTTCTCTTATATGAGAAATAGAGCAAGAAAAATAGCAAGCAGGGAGAAATTCAAATAATTTACCAAATTATCTATTCCATTGTTTCAAAAATATTTTAAGGTATATGTTACTATGTTTCATTTATACTACTAGTTTATCTTTGTTCATTGAAAAGAAAGTTTTGTCCTTTTATTTGTTTGTTTCTTCTTTGTAAAAGAGTTTTTTGTCTATGACTTGTTCTCTGAGTAACATTTTTGGCTGTTCTTTTAAGATCACAATACACAGTTTGGTAACTATTGTTATTGTCTAATTATTTTGTTATGAAATTTTCTTTTATTTTTTCATAGAAATAAGAGTGTTTTTTGTATTTTTGAAAAACTGAAGCTATTTTGGGAGAAATAAGAAAAATCTGGGAAAATGCCTCCTTTGGAAACTCAGTGACTAGTCCTGGGCCTGTGTAAGCCAGCATTAGGGTCCCAGCTCTGGTCACTTTAAATCAAATCCGAGCAGTGAGAGAACAATGGGAGTAAAAACAGAACTTGTGAATGCAGAAGACTTGTGAGCTCCCCATTCTGTAACCAGCAGGAATCATGCATAAATTAGCACTTTGGCTTGGCAGATTCACTTTCACCATAGAAAATCCAATGTTATCCTTATCACCTGAACGAACTGGAGCTTTTGCACCTCTTGCTTTTGATCACAGAACTCAGTGTCCTCCTTGCCTTTGGGCCCTGTTGCTGCAACCTCCAGCCCAGGAGCACAGTGGACCCTCAACAGCAAATAGGAGAGGCTGAGGAGCCAGCACTTGGAGACTCAGGCTTGGTCCCAAGCTCTACCCCTAGCTATTTGCACAGTCCTGGACAGGTCACTTCATGTTTCCGGCTCCCGGTGTTTTTGCCTGGAAAATGGGGATAATTACAGTTACTTCTTGGAATCATCGGGAAGGGAGGAGTTACTGAGAAAAGTTATGTTAACCCTTTAGTACAGTGCCTTACACAGAGTAACCCAACAAATGGTAGCTGTTATTACAATTTGCAAAATGGTCATAACGACAATAAATGGTAGCTATAAAGCATTGAACGCATAGTTTTGAACATTAAATAAGGTGGACATAGAGTGTTTGGAAAGTTCAAAACCTGTTGCATATCATGTATTCATTCATTTAACAAACAGTACCAGACTGCTGAGGCTGCTGCCGGAAGATGACAGATGCCCAAGATGGACCCTTTAGATTCCAGTGGGGCGGACTGAAATATTGTTCACATGGGTCTCCAAGGCAGCAAAGAGGGAAAGATGACTTGTCATGGGGCAGTGAGCCTTTCTGTGCCAGCTCTACATGAACCCTGAAGAGAGGTTCCATTGTCATGGATGAGAGTAGATTCTGGAGGAGTTGAGGGCAAGAGGGCACTTCAGGCAATGGAAGAACTCACATGACCAGCAGGAACAGGCACAGCCTACTGGGGAAATAGAAATCAGTTCAGGTTATAGCACACTGGTGTAGCCCCATGGAATGAGCGATAGCAATGCAGGCTCTGGAGGTTACCAGTAGTTTACTCTCACCCAGCTCTGTGACGTTGGGCACACTTCTTAACTTCTCTGTGCCTTAATGTCCTTGTTCATCAAATGGAGATAATGACAGCATCTACCTCATGAAATTGTTGTGAGTGTTAGATGAGATAATATGTGTGGAATCCTTGAACAGGCAGGGCAGGGTCTAAGAGCTAAGTGAGCACTCGCTGTGGTTACCAGGTGGGAACAGCAGGAGTAGAAAGAAAAGCCCAGGAAGCAGGGGGTGGCCACGAATGACAGGTTCCGGAATTATCCTTTGTTCAGTGCTGGGTCCCCACTGAAGGTGACTGAGCAAGAGAGTGGCATGATCCAAGTTGTTTGCTAAGAAGATGAATCAGCCGGCAATGTTCAGAGGAGACCAGTGCAGGAAAAAGGAGGTAGCCTGGGCCTGGCAGGCATCAGTAGGGACCCTGGAGAAGACCTAGAGAAGGAGATGGATCCCACAGAGGCCCACCAGGGCCCGTGTCTCCAGATCTGCTGCTAGAGATGAGGGCCCCGAAAGTCCCAGGCATTCCTAATGGGTCTCAGCGTCTGTCTGTGACCACCATTTCTTACAGTAAGCCCGAGGCCAGCTCTGTGTGAGCAGCATTCAGGTTTCCTTTGAAGGTATTTACTGTTAGAGGGTAGTAACGGCTGATGTTTACCGAGCACTTCCTGCCAGGCAGGCAGTGTTCTAAGAACTCACATCACTGACTCCTCCAATCCTCACGCCCCTCAGAAATAGGTTTTGTTACTATTTTCCCCACTTGACAGAAGAGAGAACTGAGACTTGGAGGTTTGGCCACTTGCTCTGTCGCACAGCTGATAAACAGCAGAGCAGGAATGCAGACCCTGGCCTGCGGGCTGCCTGCGCTGGGGAAGGGTGATGAGCCCCGTGGACATGTGTCACAGGCTACAGGTGTGTGGGTGGGGAATGGACCTTTCCCTCCCTCCTCACCCTCCTTTCCAGCACCTTCCCATCTCCACCTCCAAAGCCCACTCTCAGGAAGCATCCAGGTGCTTGACAAAAGGACTCTGTCTCCTCACCCTTTCACACCCCCCACCCCATAAGGCCCAGGAAATGAGCCAGAAGACCAGATGTAAGGGAGGCCCTTGAGTTCAGGTGAGCTGATTTGAAGCAACTCATGCATTCTAAGATGCAATGACTGATAAGATTTAATGACACCACTCCCGGGGCTGGGCGCTTTAACTAACGTGGGCTAAAGTACAGGTTTGGCTTACCCAAAGGAAGGAAGGTTGCCTGTGAAATTATAGATGTCAGCTAGCTGGCAAGGAAAGGAGTTAGGGTGACATAGACCCTTCCTGACCCCAGAGATAGGGCCCCACAATTCTGTCCCAGAGACAGGCAGCCACGGATTCTTCCTGCACCCTGCCAGGCATTCAGATAGCATAATACTCAGGCTTGAGTGTGTAGGACCATGCTTGGCTCGGAGGCCAGGAAGTGCGTGGGAGGGCTAGCTCTGAGAGGGCGATACAGGGTCTTACTGGCCATTGTGTCTAGGGAAGATCAGGCTGTGAGACCCAGGGTGAGAGGCTTTGGGCCTGACTCCCTCAGTCTTCCGTGACTCACAGGCACAGATGGGCTGCAGGCATGTGTTGAAAACCCTGGCGACTACAGATTGGCCCCGGTGGATCCAGCAGCGGGGAGCAAGACAGCAGTGAGGGAAGGCTGGCCCCGACGGACGGGGAAATCACCTGCCCCCACTCCTAGGAGTCACCCCTGGCTAAAGACAGAACAGCTCCTAATGGGACCAGTGAGATAAAAGAATGCGTGAAGTGAAGCAGCCCTCCGCCCACTCAGAATAACAAGTGAATAAGACCTCAACTACCCAGTGTAGGGTGAGGACAGCACATCATCCAGTAGCACCTCCGTCCTTGCTGGCCCTGACCCCTGCACCCCAGCTACCAGTTCCTTCTCTGCCTCAGGGCAAAGCCCCAAAGGCTGAGTCTCCACTGGCCCAGACCTTCCCCCAGCATCGTTCACTTTTCCCCTTGTCTTCTCTGGTTAGTGACATGCACCCCTGCTTTCCTCTCCAGTGCCACCCTTCAGCACGGTGGGACATCTACCCAGGGGTAGTGAGCAAGGAAGCTGGATGCAGAAGTTCCTCCTATATAGACTGCAGAGCCACTTGGCAGGAAGGGAGCAGGAGGCCATCCTTGTAACAACCCAGGAAAAACCACCTCAGGTTATGCTTAAAGGTCTGCTTCAGCCAGCATGACCCACTGTGGGCCCTGTGGGATTTGGAGTCTCTACTCTTTACCCATGACAGGACTTCCCTTCTCTAGGACAAGATAAGAGGGAGAAATAAAGTCCTAATATGGGTTGTTAAGTAAGATATCCAGAATGAGTAAATCCATAGAAACCAAAGGCAGATAGTGGTCACAGAGTGGAGGGTGGAGTGTAACTGCTTTGATAGGCATGAGATTTCTTTTTGCAGGGGAAAAGTGATTTGGAACGAGATAGAGGTGATGGTCACACAGTATTGTTTTGTTTTGTTTTTGTTTTTTGAGACAGCGTCTCACTGTGTAGCTCAGGCTGGCCTCAAACTCGCAACAGACCTCCTGCCTCAGCCTCCTCC
>PVJO010029474.1:0-16770 GCA_004026905.1 Hystrix cristata | reverse complement strand
AGATAAGAGGAAATATGGCTCTAAGGTCAAGGCAGAGAACGCAGCACAGCAGTGAAGGGGAGTCTAGCTTGGCCCTGCACAGCAGGCGAGAGGAGCAGTGCGGTGTGTTGTAGCTGGAGGTCCAGAGCTCTGAGAGGGAAGTCGGAGCCATCAAGGTCTTCATTTAATACAAGGCTGATTGGAGCATAGTTCAAGGCTCCAGTAAAGGCAAAGAAAAAAGAAAGGGAGTGGGACAGGCCAAGAAAAGCGGAAGTCATGGTGCAGATGCAAAGCACACCAAGCGATTGATAGAATGTAAGAAGAGCAAGTCTATTTGACCTTGGCACTTCAAACAGTTTTCTTTGAGGTCAAGGGCATCTTACACAGTTTGATTCAGTGCTGAATATTTGTTTACATGTCTGTGTAAAAATGGAGGATGAATTGTGGTGATAAGACAAAATGTAAGTGGTAATAGCTTTGATAATGTAAGGAGAGCTGACATGGTAGCACTTGCAGAAACTGAGAAAAGTTTAGGAGAGGGGGTCAAAATGCTAATACTTTTGTCTCATCAACCAGAGAATTGAGATTTTTGTCCAATGTCAAAGGGAAAATAGATGTTCAACCATTTAAAACTTATGAGAAGCAAATAAAACCAAACATAGTTATTAAACATAGAATGGAAAGTGACAAGTAGTTTAAATTCTTCCTTTTTCATATTGCGGGGCCAACCGTTATTGCCGAAAGCCAATAAATGAAGAAATAAACATAATCTAGAATTAAGGAGAAGTAAATGTGGGATAAAAAAGTAGATTTGTGGGGTTGGGGATTTAGCTCAGTGATAGAGCACTTGCCTAGGCCCTCAATTTAATCCCTAGCAAACCTCCAAACCCCCCCCCCAACAACAACAAAAAAAAGATTTGCCCAGAGAGTGGGGATCAGGATAAGTTTGGAATCTGTTGCTTTCCATTGTAAGTTCTTTATTGTTGGATTTGTGTCACTGTATTTGTTACTTTACCAAGAATTAAACATAGTCAGAAGATGAGTTTAAAATAGGAATGACACAATTAGCACAGTAATACAGTCCCTTAATTTTTCAGATCTTAATTTGGACAAACTAAGGTGGCTGTGTTTTAAATTAAGGAATAATTGTGTCCTTTTTCTAATGAAGTGATATTTCACATTTCCTGGGACAAAGTGGCACAGCTAGAGGCAGAATCTTTAATCCTTGAAGAAATAAATGACTGCCAAAGGCAATGAAGCAAAGCTCCTGTTGTCCATAGAGTTCTGAAAGCACTCCAGTGTTCGGAACTTCAGATCGCAGCAATTACGCAAAGGTAGTCCAGCTCTGCATGGGGGAGGAGCTGAATATAAGGAGTGAAGCTTACTTGATTCTTTTTTTTTTTTTTTTTTTTTTTTTTTGTGGTGCCGGGGATCGAACTCAGGGCCTTGTGCTTGCAAGGCAGGCACTCTAATCACTGAGCTAAATCCCCAGCCCCTAGTGAAGCTTACTTGAAAAGCCTTGAAATAACCCGAAGTTAATAGCATGGTTGTGAGCCCTACAGCCTTTTGCCGGAATTCTGATCTGAACTCTGAAAGCTGAATTGGTATCATATGCTCAGGTACTGTTACACTTGTGTAGTTAGAGTCTTATAGTGGCTTTTACGATTTCAGAGTTTATTTCTTACCTTGGTGTTTTTGCAAGTTTCATGTTTTGTCTTTTAATGTGGGTTTCCAATGTGTTGGGAGCCCAGGCAGTTTTTATTTCAGCATAGCTTTAGAGCTTAGTGGAGGTGATTGTCCGTTGGCTCTGTGAAAAGCAATTTGGAAAGTGATTTTTCCTATTTCTTTTGGTGTCTGAGACAATCCTAGTTCAAACCCAGACTTTTGCCCTGCACTTATGTCATTTTTTTCTTCTTTTGACCTGATCGGGGAATAGACTTCTTAGATGCTGTTCTGTGACTTTCCACCACTCCCCTTCCAAGGTGTGACTCACATCCCTGGGGCCTGTCGCTTCGGATGTAGAGCTGTTCCTCCGGTTCTGGCTTCCTCTGTGCAGGCTGAGTGGCTCAGTGAGGAGCGGCTGCTTCAGAGATTGAACCGGACCATGTGTCATCCGTAGCCTTGGTCCTGGGAGTTGCTGTGGGCATTCTGGTGGTGCCCAAGGAGTGCCTGGTTCGCAAACTGAGCCATCTAGGTGGCTGGAACCCAGCTGTTAGCGTGAAAGGGCCCTGGGAAGAAAAAGAAGAAAGCTGGGATTTGAATGGAAGAGGTTTTGGCACCAGCTGAGGTCTGCACCCACTCTGCCAGCTCAGGAGCAGCCAGATCAACACCCAGGTCCTAACTGACTTAGATTAGGAAGCAGGTGGCTTGTTCCCTGGTGTCACTGTTTGGACACAGCTCTGTTTTTCCTTATTTGTTCCTGCCAGAGCTAACCTTGGCTAATGGACTTTGTGACCTGTATTCAAGGTCAGTTCCAAGAATTAAGAGCTTTTGCTTGCTTCCCGAACCGGAGAGGGCAGCTTTGAGAATTCAGGCCCTGCCAGTTGCTGAATGTGATTGAGTTTGCCTTGCTGCTCTTTCTTCCTTACTGTGGCTCTGATTCTACCGATTTGGTGCAGTGCATGCCCGGAATGGGGTGCGGAAGGGCATGGCGCCTTTGCCCGTGGCAGCTGCTCTTCCTTCTCTAGTCGAGGTGGGAGGGGGTTTGCTTGGGGAGAGGCACCCTCCATCCCTGTGGGACCTCAAGGTGGAAGGGCATGTAAGGGACCCTGAACAGGCAGAGCCTGAGAGGCACCATGATAACTAAATTATTCTCCATAGGTACATTTTCCTTAGATTGTGGAGATCTCTTTTTGAATGTTTTTATCCCCAAAACCTCCCTACTGCTTCCTTCTTTGAGGTCCACTTTAACTGCAGTAGTTGTCACATAAAAATGGGAGGGCCTTGTATGCAAGAGCTTGGCATCGCCCGTGGGAGATATTGGGGTGACATTCCCTGTAACCAGCCAGCATGTTCCAGTTAAATGCCAGCTCCAGGGTCAGGGTTAGAGGAACAAATGAATGGTGGAGGTACCAGGGGAGAAAGGGATGAAGGAAGCAGACCCACCAGAAGGACTGTGCGTGTGAGTAGAACAACCTCCACAGCTTTTCAGGTCGCAGGAAACCTACAAGCCCCTGTCTCATGCAAGGCAAAAGAGGCGGAAAGAACCTGGGGCTCTCTAGTGCTCTTTGGCCCTTCTACCCACAGCCAGAATTTCTCTGGCTCATTTTGCAGCCTTCGCTCTTGCCTGCCTCTCACCTGGACATCTTCAGCTCTGCTGACATCTCTTAGTGACACTCTTCCTCCCAGGCAGGTGTTGGTGATGGCCTCTCATGGCCTTTCTGTGATTGAATGACCTACTTATGAATCTAACTTTCCTAGGCTAGAGTTTGAGATCGGGACAATTCTTTATTCAACCTGGAGGGCCATTCCTCTGATCCTGAGGCATGTTGAATGGATAATCAGTCAGTGGGGTAAACAGGAAATAAGCCTCCACCTGCCTTAGATAGCTTAGCAGCCTCCTGGGGTGTGGGTAGAAGAGGAAGTGGTAGAGAAGACACTGTAACAACTCCCCTGGTGGTTGGTTACCTTCACCCCACCCAGTTGCAGTAGTGCTCTGATCCTTCCTTTGCTTGACTTCTCAAGGTTTCCTCTTAAATCCGTCAACATACAGTTGTTACAGTGTTTCATCAGTATGTGTGTTGCCCTTTCAACTAGAGTGTAAACGCCTTAAAATCCTGAGTTTTGTTTCCTAGGAAACATTCTAAAGGAATGGAGACATTGCCCAAGATCATTTTCTTTTCCTTGCCACCAACTAGCTGTGAGCTTTTAGGGTGGAGTTGTAAACTCCCTTGCAGGCCTCTTCCGGACTCTGTAAAATCAGAAGGCTGAGTGTTTTTTCACGGGAGCTAGCGTCCTCTGCTTCTCTGTCTGGGGCCCAGCTCCTTGCTTATCTCTCCTATACCCAGCAGGGTCCATTCTGCATCTGCCAAGTGAGCTGACCTTGCTCATTGCTCACCTCCCGCCCCGCCCCGGGGACCTCACCTACGGGGACTTGGCGCTCCCGGGGTTGGGAGATGCGTGACTGGGTTAGGCTTGGCGACTTCTAGCAGAACCCTCCACCTAGCCTTTCCTCTGCCTCTCCTGAGAATTTTGCAGCACCAGCGACAGTGCCTGGTCCGCGAGTCTCCACTTGCTTCTGTACCCTGGTGTGTGCTATTTCATCCCTTGGAGTGTAGGACAGACTTGGAGGCGGAGCATCGATGTGGCTCCCTCCCTGTTCACTCGGTGTCCTTGCTGCCCGCCCGTTGCTCCGAGTGCAGCAGGATCTCATCGGTTTCAAAAGTACATTGAACCCTTTACTGGGATGAAGTTTTGATTGGGTTTCCAAGATGGGAGGCGCTGTTTGGACTGTGTTTTGTTTTCCTTTTGTGCCTGAATTTTTAGGCTTCTTGAAGACCAGGAGTGGCTTGCATTCTGTTGTGAAGGTTGTTGTTTGTACCTTTCTGTGTTCCCAGCCTTTTTCCCAGCTCCAGCTTTATTGCCAGCACTTTCCACCCTCACTGCGCTCACAGGTGTGGGTTCTTTCTCTGTTCCGTGAGTCAGGCAGACCCCAAAGACTATAAATGTGACATGAGTAGGGACTTCTGGCTGTGACACAATGACGTGTTAAGATTGTGAGTTGGGATCCTGGACTCCTCTTCACAGGAGCACGGGGCAGGAGGGAGAAGGGCACTTACTGTGCCTGGCACTACCTAAATCAGATGAATGACAGTGCAACAGCCTGGCTGAGATGACAGGAGTGCCAAGACAGAAGTGACTCAGGGAGACATCAAGTTTTGTGTGAGTTATTCATCAATAAAGCTAGGGGTTGGGAGGTTGGCTTAGAAAGAGAGAGCAATTCAGTTGATTTCCATCTCGCAAAGGTCAGGTTGTAAATCAGTAGATAAGCTAAAGATCTAGGGTGTAGTCAGAAATACCTTTAAAAAAATTACCTGAGGAAGGCCCGGTGTTAGAAATTGACACCTTACTGCTTATTAAATGGAAACAAAGTTTTTGTAAATTAGAAGGGGAAGGAGGGATTAAGGGGGGAGGGGAATAGGGAAAAAAAAAGAAGAATCAAGATGTATTATGCACAGGTACAAATTTCCTATGATGAATGTGATCATTATACATATCAAAAGTGTACCCAGCACTCTACCTGCCAGAGAATTGGTCCCCTTGACAAAGGATAATCACCATAGCTCTGGGTGCAGCCAAATTTAAAGGTTAAATAAGAATTAATCTCAAATGCCCCCCTTCTGTTTCATCACCAGGTTGCTCGTGGGGGCCCCTCGGGCAAAAGCCCTTCCGCGTCAGAGAGCCAACAGGACCGGAGGCCTGTACAGCTGTGACATCACCTCCCGGGGACCCTGCACACGAATCGAGTTTGATAATGATGGTGCGTTCTTCCCTGGCTCAGTGTTCGGTTGGACAGCCCACCTGTGCCCTACTTGCCCTTTCCAAAAGGAAGGAAAAGGGATAAAAACATTTATTCTTGAGAGAGGACCTCTTTTAATAACATTAGTCTTGATTCTTTATTTGCCCAGAATATATATTTACTTTCTAAATCATGCTGGTATGAGATGGTGTGCCGCCTCTCCTATGATGTATCGATGTTGCCATCTAGTGGTTTTTTGAGGTTCTACAGGAGGCAGTTGAAAATTCACAGCAGTAAAGAAAATTGAACATCCAGACTTTGTACTCAGGCAGCCAAAAGTTATCACCTGCTGTTAAACTATTTGGGAGAAAGACCATTTCATTTTTATTTTTGTGGTGTTGGGGATCTAACTGAGGGCCTGGAGCATGTATCACTGAGCTACATCCCCAGCTCGGAAAGACTGTCTTAAATATAACACCACTCTGAAGTGAGAGCTGACCAACGTGAATAACATCAGCCTTGCCGGCTCAGGTGGAGAATCGTTTTGTGAGGACTGTGGGTCACTGGGAGATGCTAGAATGTAGGCCTGTTAACATCCAATTTTCTTGTTAACTGTAGGTTGAGCAGAGTTGTTAGTGTACGGAGAACTCCTACCCAAATGCTTAGTCCAGGTAGATGTGCAGATTTGTGTTTTATGGTTTCTTGTGTCTTTATCTTTTAGGGATAACAAGTTTTTTTACTAGTTAGAAAACAATACATGTTATTTGTAGGAAACTTATGTAGCTTTATAAAGAAGGAAGAAACAAAAGCCCAGTGATAGTCTCTACGCAGACATACCCTGTATTCAACATTTTGACGTTCTTCCTTCCGTCTACTCAAAGCTGTTTTGTTTTCATATTTATGTAATGATTCAAGTTTGGAAACTGCCTGTCAGCTCATTGAGGAAGCAAAATTTATAGGATCATTCAGTGGGTTTAAATTAATACTGAAATAAGCATATGGTGGTATTTGTGGTTTCTTTCTTTTCTTTTTTCCTAGCTAAAATTAAGTACATCTCTCTGTTTTGGCATTGACAAAAATATCACTGTCGGCTATGATTAAATCTGAGGCCTTACCTCCCATCTAGTAAAGAAAATGAAAGCTCAGGGTATTGTGTAACAGACTGGGGAGTACATAGAGAAGCACCTACCTTTTGTTAGTTTGGATCATAGTGGGACTTTGGAGACCGGATTTTATATAGCCACCATGTAGAGCAGTGTTTTTTTACTATATACAGTTTTTCTTTTTCTGGTACTGAGGATTAAATCCAGGGTCTCACATCATGCTAAACTTGTGCCCCACCACTGAGCTACAGCCCCAGCCTTATGCATAGAACTTTATGAAGCATTCTTCATAGTAACCATTTCCTCTATTTTCTTGAGCTGAGAAATCATTTTTGGATTGAATGCCTGAAGGCATTCAAGGCATTTTGAAAATAGTTTCTTATATTTTTATTTACCTATTCATGGCCTATGTGGCCACTTAGAAGTGCTAATTGTATCTGCATAACCTGTGTTGCTTTCCACAGCTGACCCTACATCAGAAAGCAAGGAGGATCAGTGGATGGGGGTCACAGTCCAGAGCCAAGGTCCAGGCGGCAAAGTGGTGGTAAGTGGAAAAGAGTGTCAGATGGCTGTTATGTGCCACCACTGGGTATCCAGCAGTGAACCAAGCAGACAGCATCCCTCCCAGTGTGGGGTAAACATTGCAGCAAACTTCTTGCTTTACAGCAGCAACTGATGCCAAAAAGACCCCAAAGTATTATTTTTCCTTTGACTCTTGTTACATTATGGAATAGCAGATTTGAAGAACTCATTGGTAAAACTTTATTGAATGTCCCTTTATTGAAAACTACAGGTGGTCTTAAAAAGGCAAAACAAAACTAACATAGCTTCTGTCTTAAGTACTTCATTATTTTGAATAAAGAAAAGGGGATTTGTTAGGTGGTTTGTGATAGATGGTTTCACAAGTGCTTCCAGGTTGGAGTATGATGATCTTTTTGCCACATTTTCAGAATCTAGTTGCTATAACAAAATTTAAATAGAAATTGGAGGAAAATGAGAGTTTTACTGAAAGCTGAATTTTTATACTTAGGGGGTATGTTATGGGAAATTGACTTGGCTGTTATAAAGTTATCTTCAGATACCCAGATTGTGTTACGTGGAAGGTGGACCATAAATAACCCCTGTAGAAATTATAAAGATTAGTTTATCTCTTCTAGCAGAGTAATTCTGTCTTTTAAAAAGAAGTACACTCAGACAAGTAATCAAAGGTCAGAGTAGAAGTTAGGATTTATTACAAGGAAAACAGTGAAAGAAAATGTCTTTGTTTTAACTGTGTTTGCTTAATTCCTATGAAAATAGGACCATAATTTCTATCCTCCAGAATGTAATTACTTTCACACTGATGTGGAGGTTTCACAGCCAATTACATTAGGCAAATGATATAAGAAGGTATTTCCTTTTGGTTATATGATAGGTAGATTTACAGATAAAGTGCTCCTGAGTACAGATTGGCATTCAGTGTTTGGATTGGAGCTTTTCTCTCTGAGAATAAGATGAAAGTCCTAGTTCCCATATGCTCGTTAATGGGCTCTAAAGTTTTGAGCCACATGGGGAAGAGTTGCTGGTTTGGGGATCGGATCCCAGGACGAGGATGTGTTTAATCATCCTATTTGGAATTAACCTCTTTATTGAGAGTTTTATCAGTTACTTTTTTAAAAACAAGGGTTATAGCACTCTAACCACTGAGCTAAATCCCCAGCCCCAGCAACTATATTCTGTTTGCAGACATGTGCTCATCGCTACGAAAAAAGGCAACATGTCAATACAAAGCAAGAATCTCGAGACATCTTTGGGAGGTGCTACGTGCTGAGTCAGAATCTTGGGATTGAAGATGACATGGATGGGGGAGACTGGAGTTTTTGTGATGGCCGATTAAGAGGCCATGAAAAATTTGGCTCTTGCCAGCAAGGTGTAGCAGCTACTTTTACTAAAGACTTCCATTACATTGTGTTTGGAGCTCCGGGTACTTACAATTGGAAAGGTATGACATTTGTGTTTACAGATACGCGAATATCTTTAAAATTTCCATAATACGTACTATGATTTAGTACATTTTAAGTTAAAATGTGTTATAAGGCGTTTGCATAGTACAAAAGTGGCGATGTTAACTCTCTAATATGATAAAGAACAAATAATGAAAATGTTTTAGTATTGATTTTCTGTCTACTAGTACTTTACATTACTGGAAGTAGTTATCTTTTTCCTACAGTAATATAATAATGGTCTTTTTTATGTTTTATATTTGTCTATTTTGTGGAACTAGAAATTTTTATTTTATGTTTGTGATCTGAAAACTGAGGATTAAATGGTATATACAAATAGCAGTGTGTAACTATGGACATTTCTTACATTGCACATTATCCTAGAAGATCATGTTTTACTAAAAATGCAATAAAGCCGGAAGGACAGGTGATCAGCAGATTGGGAAATTTTGGGCAATAATTTCAGACAATTTGAGGAAAAATTGTTTAATGATACTGATTATTGTGATGAGCAAAAGGAGACACTGGAAGGAGAGAGAGAAATGACCCACATTTTCTGATAGGAGAACCTGGTCAATTCCTGTAGTAAAGTTTAACTTCTGAAGAAATTAAGCAGAGATAGAAAACTGCTGTACGACAAATAACCAGATCCTAATCCATGATGAAGAGAAATGCATCTTATTTGAAAGTAAAACTATTTTTTTGAAAATTTTATTAAAATAAATCATACATTTTCATGAGTCAGGAAAAGTTGAGGAAAGTTTTCCCTTTTCCATTGAAATTTTTCTGAATTTTAATGGCTATTAGAAATTATGCTTGAGAACTTGCCATCCCCTGTATATCAGCCATTGTAATGTTGGGAAGTCATTTCCTTTATTCCTTCCTACTCCCAATGGAGCCTTTCATGTAACAGTGTTTACCAAGTTATAGGGGCCTCTGTGAGCTCAGGAGACAGATCTGTTGACCTATTTTGACATGTTAAACTTAGGAGTAATTTTATTTTAGCAAGAATAGATGCTATATATAGTAAATGAAACAAAAACACCCAGCAGTTACATATATTTTAGTTCATAGGGACTATATCTACCCTTTTATCAAGTCTGAGTTAAAATGTTGCCATTTTTAAAAAGTCATATTGTGATTTCTATTTACTACATGAAATCTTTTTATTGTAAAAATATTTAAGAACTGTAGGAATTTTTAAAAGAATGTTTTTAAATGATCTGAAGAAAAAAATCAACGTATTTCACTTTTAAACTACAGAAAAGGAGCAAGCAGGGTGTGGTGGTGTACTCCTGTAATCCCATGTTCCATCATTTTCCAGATATTCCATTTTCCATCTAGTTTCATGGTGTTATAAAGATAGTTGATGAAGATGCATGGGGCATTTTTAAAATTACTGGAACAAATTTCTTTCACATAAAAATTTATATAAACATGTTTAACAACCTTAAAATCCACCTATTTCGCTGCCTTTTCTTTTTCCAACCTCTCCTCTCTAGTAATGTTTTTAGGAACCATTTATTTTCATTTGTTTCATCTTCATTTTTTTGTTGTTTTTGCCATTTCATTCCTTTAGGGATTGTTCGAGTAGAGCAAAAGAATATCTCTTTTTTTGACATGAACATCTTTGAAGATGGGCCTTATGAAGTTGGTGGAGAGACTGACCATGATGAAAGTCTCGTTCCTGTTCCTGCTAACAGTTACTTAGGTAGGAAGGAGGGAAGGTGACATCCTGCCCTTTCAGGCATAGTACGGTGTAATTCTCCCTCCAGAAGCCTACAAGCCGCTGGACTTGTAGGCCAGCAATAGGCCAGGGGGAGCCAGGGGCCTTGGCTGCAGTGATCTATGGGTAACCTGCCAGCTCCCTGGGGTCCTTCTCTTGTGCTCTTTCTCAGGGGGAAGAAAACCGTAATCACCTAAAACTGTCCACCCACCCACTTGGAAGTCTGTCTCCTGAGCTAACGGAGGCCTCTGTAACCCACAGCAGGCCATTCATGCAGCCCTGAGAAAATGCGTAGTTGTTCACAGTAGACAGGCTGCCTTCCTGCCCACTTTGGGCCTCTCTCTGAGGCCCTCTTGAGAGCTACACTTACAGAGTTCCTCTGAAGTGGCAGGTTCAGACCTCTAGGCCCTTGCCCTGTGATTGCCATACTCTGAGGGTTGGCCCTGTGTCTGGATTGGGGCTCCCGTGTCACAGGGCCCTGGCGGGTGGCGAGGGGGCTTCCCAGCCAAGGCTGGCAGGGCTGCTAAAGCTGCTCTGAGGACACCCAGATTGTGTCTAAGTGCCAATGCCTTAACTCCTGAGGCTCGTTTGCATTACTAATGGTGTCCTAAATTATTCCTGTGCATTATGGTAATTACACAAAGGCTTTTAAAAGCTTTAATTCTGGTATGAGTTGACATAAAGAATAATTACTGCGCATTTCTTGAGGAAAAAAAAGTAAAAAATCTTCTAAACCTAAATAGCAATGTATTTTTTTTAAAAAAATGGTGAGGGGAGAAAAGTATCCATATGCTAGAGGATATTACTGGAACAATTGAAGGTAAGAGAAAGGAAAAATTCCAAGTACGAATGTATAAATAATTCCAAACAATATACTGATAAACATACCCCAAGTTGTTTTAATTGTATAAATATACATGAATGGTAGTGTTAATTTAAAAAAATACTTCTCAACTCATACATTCCTACCCCCTAAATAAAAATTTGATATGAAAGTATAGAAGAGGGAAGCAAAAATATTACTTGCTCAGTACCTCTCGTGTGTTATATGTCAGGTACTATACTCAGTGCTTTACGCATCTACAATATAATATTTATTGCCCCCCCCCTTTTTTTTTAACTAATGAGTAAAACTGTGAACCAGAAAGCTCGATTTCCTAGCCCAGAGTCACATCATTAATAATTCCCAAATCAAGGAAAGAAATATTTTTGAAAAGGAGAAGCCAGGAAGCGGCTGGTGTACGACTGCTGTGTTAATGGCCATGAGGAACAGCAAGGGGAGTCAGGAAAGAGGGGCTCAGTCTTAAGTAGTAAATGTGGGTTTTCCCAGTAAAACACCTTTTCAAGGTAAGTATCAACAAACCAATATTTCATTTGAACTGATGTTAACCAACAACCTCTCTTTCTTCAAATGTGCTTTTTAGGGATTTTTTTTTTTTTATGATGGGAAGTACTTAATTTTAATTGTTCTGGACAAGAAACCAACACTTTGATCTTTAAGATAGCTGCCTGTGGATTTTATAGACATAGCTGCTGTTAGAATATACAAATATATAAAGCATTTTTTATTACATACATTGGCCACTTTTAGAATGGATTTTCTCAAAGGTGGATATCCAAGACAGAAATCAAGTTCATATTGTTACGTTTTGCCTCATCCATGCTGTGCGTGAAGCTATCATTTCAATAGATCAGTGAGTTTGGGAAATAAAATGATCCTCCTAAGGTTTTGGAAGCTGGCGAGGAGAGCAGCTCACTGGATACGGTGGTGGCCTCATCATCTGGCGAGAATGGCAGCGGTGGTCCTGTCTCTTACCAAGCTTAATTATTTTTTCTTCAATCTCTTCTGTTTCATGCATGTGTATAGGGCTGCTGTTTTTGACCAGCATTTCCCATACAGATCCTGATCAGTTTGTTTATAAAACACGGCCTCCCAAGGAGCAGCCTGACATGTCCCCTGATGTGATGATGAATAGCTACCTAGGTTTGTGACCTCTGAGATGACATATAAATTATCTTGGTCATGGTCATTTAATTTTTTTGATTCATATAGACCATAAAAGTTTTTATTTTCTATTTCATTTCAAGCAGAGCACACACAAAAAGCATGCCATGGTTGAGGCTCTGCTGCCAGGTGGTTTTCAGAGCTGGATTCAATGATACCGCCTGGTTCTAAACTCACGGTTCATCAGATTTTCAACACACTTAACAATTTGAGAACTGCAACAGTAGTGGTGAGGCTTTTCATAAATAGAGCCCAATAAAAAGGGCATGCTTATACTATTCATTGCATCTGCCTCCTCTTTCTATAAAAAGATTTGCTTAATTTGGGGAGTTTTGATGTGGGTGTTTGTATTTGCTACTCAGCAGATCTCAGTATTTGTAATCTGATACCCTACTTAATGCTTTATTTCTGACCCCTGATCAAGTACATAACTGATGCCATGATAATTCACTCACTTTTGTTGTATTAGGTTCTCAAATACTTTGTATCATCAGTCATGGTTTTGTTTGCATGCTGTGTCTGAGAACGAAGCTGGTCCAAAATAATGAAATGTTATCTGTGGTATATTGATGACATTAGCATTTGTTCTTCAATGATTATCAAGAAATAGATGAATGTCAATTTTGCTTATGTAAAAATATTGGTCACTGTGTTACAACATGTATTCGCTAATGTTGCGAGTCAAATTATATTCTCTGGGGCTATGATGTAACTTTCCCATGATAGTTCAGTATCTAGCTTGATTTCCTTTTACTACAGCTTTAAAGTTAAAATTAAAATTGATTCTTAAGATTCGCGAAGACTTTATAATTCTACAAATGCTAAATAGCATAAACACTTTTCTTTAAAAGTTTTAATGTCCATGGAAAACATAATAGATCTTAGCTCTCTAACTCATGAATATGATAGCTGGAGGAAGAGTCAGGAGATCGAGGTGGGAAGCCAGAGGAAAAAGTAGTGATGGAATTACTAGTGCTGAAATACAGGATGGATATGAGAGGCTGTATTTGTTTTTCTAGGCTTTTCTTTGGACTCAGGGAAAGGTATTGTTTCTAAAGATGAGATCACTTTTGTTTCTGGTGCTCCAAGAGCCAATCACAGTGGTGCTGTGGTTTTGCTGAAAAGGGAATTGAAGTCTGCACATCTTCTCCCCGAGCACATATTTGATGGAGAAGGTCTTGCTTCTTCATTCGGCTATGACGTGGCTGTGGTGGACCTCAACAAGGATGGGTAAGATTGTCATAGGTTGTACAGCTAATCATTGCTACTTCGGCTCCTGTAGGTCTTGAGAATAGCTGTTCTTCCAGGTTAATTGATGCAAAGAATGTATTTGTGCCAGATTTTTACAGTTCCCATCCCATCATCATCATTTGTATGGTAGCAAACATGCATTGTTCTCCCCAGTGTGGAGGGTTACATTTTTAATGTTCAGTTTTTACTCATGTCTTAGGATCATGGGTCCATGAGAATTAAAATTTGAAAAATTAACTCAGAAAGTGACACTCTGTTCTGTGATTTCTTAAAGGGCTGTCAGAGCATCCAATATGTCTTATTGAAAGTGGAGACTGGTGACAAAATCAATACATGGATGATTCATGGCTTATGGTGTTAGGTGGGGTGGAGGATTGGGATCTTTGTTGGGAGTTCTGCTGGATTGTGGCTTTTGAGAAAATGGCTTTGAGTTTTTACCCCCCATATTTTTCTTAGGGCACTTGTTACTTGTTACAGTCTGCCTTGATTTTTTTTTTCCAAATATTTTAATGGATGAGATGTAAATCTTTGTGGTCCTTTTTTTTTTAAACTTCTGTGTGTGTCCTTAGTGCCTGGGTTGGTGGTATTCTCCCAGAGTTTGCTGGTACCTTTAGCCACTAGTTCACAAATCTTCATTATGTTTTAGGTGGCAAGATATAGTTATTGGAGCCCCACAGTATTTTGATAGAGGTGGAGAAATTGGAGGGGCAGCATATGTCTACATTAACCAGCAAGGCAGATGGAATAATGTCAAGCCAATTCGTCTTAATGGAACCAAAGATTCTATGTTTGGCATTGCTGTCAAAAATATTGGTGATATTAACCAAGATGGCTACCCAGGTAACAGATTGTGAAGTGGTTATGTTTTATAGATTATCAAGTGGTTTAAGTAACGAGTGCTCATGACATCTAATTTTAAAACATTGGAGTGTTTTAAAAATGTAATGTGTTAAAATGATCTTGTCAACAGATATTGCAGTTGGAGCCCCCTATGATGATATGGGAAAGGTTTTTATCTATCATGGATCTCCAAATGGAATAAATACCAAACCAGCACAGGTAACCAGACAACCTGGATTTCCACATTTAGAGCCTCATCTTTTTGGCTTGTAATATAACATTTAGGTTTAAGTGCACATTCATACT
The DNA here is from genome assembly GCA_004026905.1 of Hystrix cristata. Taxonomy (NCBI): domain Eukaryota; kingdom Metazoa; phylum Chordata; class Mammalia; order Rodentia; family Hystricidae; genus Hystrix; species Hystrix cristata. Next base: position 2,120 of record PVJO010029474.1, on the reverse strand, counting down.
AATCTTGTTTTATTTATAAGCCTACAATATGAATTATTATTTTTCAGAGAATGTATTACTAGAAGATAACTTTGAAATCGACATATAAATGCAATGATCTATTGTTTTAATTGTAAAATTCCTTAGTTAGAAAGTATTTCAAATCAAGAATGTTCAATCCTGACAGCTTAAGAGATGGAAAGGTGATATACTTTCCTTAGTAACATACTTAATACAGCTGAAACTGAGCAAACAGTAGAAGATTATAGTTACATGGAGGAGTCTAACACCAAGCATTTAAAATTGCTTTTGAAAATAATGACCTTTTAGAGGACAGGTAGGGAGATTGGATTGATTTGAAATACCTTGATTGATGTGTTTGTAGTAAACAGACATGAAAGGTTGGCCTGTGTCCTTTGAATGCTGTGTAAATCAGACAATGTTTGTGAAATAAAATGTGTGAAGTGTTCAATATGGCCCACTGTCTACTCTGACTCCTTGTTTATTTTAGGTTCTCGAGGGTACAACGCCTTATTTCGGATATTCAATTGCTGGAAATATGGACCTGGACAGAAATTCCTACCCTGATGTTGCTGTTGGTTCCCTCTCAGATTCAGTAACCATTTTCAGGTTTGTTATCTTTGACTTTAGTTAAACATGTTCCATAATCAGTTAAGCTAAAATTTAGACTTTTTAGATTGAAATTTGTAATACCTGTACTTCAAAGGCAAAGACTTGTGTGAATTTTGAAGATCTTTTTCTTTTGTGATAGGTATAATGTAACAAAAGTGTTTTGTAAAATTCTGCTAGTTTTGAATTAATTGTTGAAATAATAGGTCTGAATGAATGAATGACAAATTTTACTTCACAAATTTCTCCTTTTTGGGGATTGAACCCAGGGCTTCAGGTATTCTAGGCAAGTTTTCTACCACTAAGCTATGTCTCCAGCCCTATATTTAAAACATCTTTTGGTAGAAAAACAAAATACATACAAAATTTCACAGTAGAAAAAGCATAGAGAAGGAAATCTCATTATTCACTATTCATTCTTTTTTTATGGTCTTTTTAAAAAAAATTTTATTTTAATGGTACATTTTAGATGTACGTAGTGATAACATTCATCGTCAGGGATTTGTACCTGTACATGATACATCTCATGTGGACTTTGCTCATGCCTTTGAGTACTTTCCTAAAATGAAGTTAACAACTGTGTAGGAGGCATCACGTGACTAGTTCCAGGTTTATTTAACCACCTGCCACACTGTCCTCAGTCATTTACATTGCTCCCTAGTCTCCACACCTGTACAATGCAAAGAGCTGTGGTAAACATCCTTAGATTTGTCCATGCCCTTGATAATTCTTTATGGTGCATTCCTCAAAATGAGATTGCTATATGAGATGACCTCCAGAGACGCTCTGACAGTGTGGCTGTCAGCTGCCTTCCCTTTCTCATTGCTTCCATCACTACTGGAAATCACCATGAAAAATTATTTTTCTTCAACTTCTCTATTTTATTTATTTATTTATTTATTTTTTTGACTTCTCTATTTTAAAAGAAGTGGGCTTTTGTTCTTTGAAAAAGTTAGTATAGGGTTATGGAAAATACAAGTTCATAAATATTTCTGTCTTCCACAAAAGAACTTAGTATCTTTTTACTTCTAGGATCAGCAGAAGACCATACAGTAACTGCTTGCTTTAATCTGGCTTGTAAAAATTTAATGTCTTTTGGGAATTCTTGTCATTACAGAAACACATACAAACACATAATATGACTTCATGTTAGTCCCTCATAAGCATTGAATTTGTCATAGTTGGCAAAAATATTAGTCTCTGATCTTAGTCTCTGGTTATCAGTAGTGTGCTGTAATACATCATGTATGTCTATATGTGATCATTTTTTTAAAAGAAAAACTTGTAGAAGTAAAATTCCTGGTATACAGGTTTCCACACTTTTACATTAATACATAACCTCTCAGGTAAGTTATAAGTTTACATTCATGGCAGTAACCTCTGAAAGGGCCAGTTTTCTCACAGCCCTATTAATATTGAATATGATCATTTAGCAGTCTGATGTGTGGTCTCACCTTTTGATTTAATTTGCATTTCTTTGGTTGCTAATAAAAATGAATTATTTGACTTTT
>PVJO010029473.1:0-16785 GCA_004026905.1 Hystrix cristata | reverse complement strand
CTGTGCCAGTCGTGGCCCCTCTTGGCCTCCGTCTCCCTGTCTTCCAAAGCCACAGTTCTTAAGGCTTTTGTGTGAAGTGACCGGGTGAATGCACAAGCGCGACAGAAGCAGGGTGTTGCTGTTGTTGCTTTTAAATCTAAAAACCAAACGACGTGTTTACTCCAGCGTATGTTCTTAGGCACCGAGGGCGCTTTAGGACTCGGGGAGAGAGAAGGCCACGATGATGTCTGTACGTGAAACTTTGAAGCGTCGACAAGGACTTCCTTTTTAATAAAGTTTGCATTTCATAAATGTCAATTGTTTTTCTTAATGTAGAACAAGGGTGAGTTAAAGCACTTTATCTATCATCGCTTGTCTCCTGAGGGCTGGGTGATGTTTCGTGGGAGGGAAGTCGCAAACCCTCGGAGGTTTCCAGGAGCATCGAGCTGTCTTCTTGGTTTCCAGCTGAATTCCACGGCAAGGAAAGAAAAGAAGGAGACACAGCTTCCTGGAAAGTCTTACGACGAAATCACCTTAGCAGAAACCACCCGTCCGTCTTATGGTACACAGCACTGTGGCTGGAGGGTTCGGGACCCAGGCAGGGGGGAAAATGTCTGGTATAATGCTGAAGTTCTTACCTCCGCTTACACTGGGGCTGCAGGGAAGAGGAGTCTCCTCGCAGGGAAGAGGAGTCTCCTCACCGAGAAGCGCGTGGGTGTCACACTCAAGGACCCAGGCCAGCCTGGAGGAGGCGGCGCAGCGGAGGGAAGGATGCAGAGCTGCGTGCCGGGCAGTCAAAATTTCACCAACTCGTGTGTTTGGGGGACGATTTTCCTTCGAGGATTTTTTTTTTTTTTTTTTTTTTTTTTTTTTTTTTTTTTTTAGGCAGGGTCTCACCATGTAGTGCAGGCTGGCCTTGAGCTCACTGTGGAGCCCAGGCTGGCCTCAAACTTGTGGCGATCCTCCTGCCTCAGCCTCCTGAGTGCTGGCATTATGGGCGTGCACCACCATGCACGGTCTCCTTCGGGGATTTTAGTTCCTCTCTGACTCCCCCTCCTCACCATGGACACCCCTGGATGGGGGCTTCCTCGGGGACCACACTGAGGCCCCAGAAGCACAAAGCAGATGCACTCAGGATTTGTTTGGAGAGGGCAGGGTTTGCTGTTCTGTGTGGCCCTCTGGGTTACGTTTCAGACCTGCAGTGAAGTCACGGCCCACGGGAAACAGTTAAGGACATTTCTTTTTTCGACATACACTTGCAGGAAGTTTTTTGTTTGTTTTAGTAAAAACTAAATTGCTACTATCCATTAGCAAATTGGCCAATGAAGTTGTCTATCTACCAAGTTTCCCTGATTCTAAGATGCACTCCCACAAACCCTGCCCTCACCGCGTTGACCTTTTTTTTAAAAAGGGACATGTAGCTGGACATGGTGGCACATACCTGTCACCCCAGCAAGCGGGAGGCTGGGATTGGAGGATCGCCACGAGTTCGAGGCCAGCCTGGGCTACGTCTGTGTCTTATTTAAAACATGCTGAACACACCGCCTACAAAGCTGTTGTGAAATCCACAGTGTTTCTTGCAATCAATGGCGCTTTTGAACAAAGGGAGTATTTCGGGAAATACTTTATTTTTCCTGTGCGTGTTTCTCACACAAGCAATGCTAGAAAAGCTCCCACCTCGGCCACATGTGGGTGGAAGCTTGTGCGATGAGGCGCAGCTGCCATCCAGCTGGGCACTCCCAGAGGTCTGCCTGCCTCTGCTTCCTCAGTGTCCAGTGTGCGCTGTGGTGAGCGGGGCTGTCCTGCGGTTACCAGGGGACAGCCAGGGGCTTGTGAAATGTGCACTGTGCCGCCAGCAGGTCTGGGGCCGGCTGGAGTGGGGAGCCGGGACTCTGGTCCCTCAGGGGCCACATTGAAGCAGGCTCTGCTTCACTTCGATCTCTACTTCTCAGCTCCACCTGGTGTGGAATGTTAGTAGGATGGGGAAGACCTTTCCCCTTTTTAAAGTTTTAGTTTTTCTTAGTCCACATTTGCAGGACATAATGATGTCAATCCCTGTGTGGAGTTGGAACATGTTCATAGCACATCTCAATTCCTTTTTTACCCCCCTTCCCCTCCCCTCCATCTCTTGGGGTAAGACCTTTCCTAATCTGACCCTCCACCACTATCAGAAATGAGGAATGAGTAAGTAATGACCTCAAAGCCCACGGACGAGTGTGAGGCCACAGATTCTACCCTGTGAGTTCACAATTAACTACTAAGCCCCAACTTAGAATTCCAGTTTATCACGAATCAAAATATGGAGACTCGATGTTTAGTGTATGTCCATACGGGAAGCAGAAGTCAGCGGGTCTGAGTTTGCGCTCGGCGCTTGGAGCGAGTGTTCATTCGAGGCTCTCAGTTGTGGGGATGTTGGGGACAGCAGGAAGGTCCACGCCGAGTTCTGGGCTCAGAAACGCCTGTGTTTAATCCCCTCTCAGCCCCCAACGGCTCAGACTGTTGGGTGGAGATGCGGGTTTTCCTCAGTACTCGCGGGCAGCCGCTTCCTGGAGTAGCAGAGCTGCTGTGGCTGTGGCTGGTTCGAGTTGCTCTTGCCTGCTGTCCCTCCAGAGTCTGTCTTCGGCTCCCTCTGTGGGTCTGCTGGAGGTGGGTCTGCTGTCTGTGGTCTAGGCTGGAACTGGAAGGGAGCGCTCCCCTCACCCCACCAAGCACGCGATCCCAATGGCCTTGGGGGCAAGAAATGGTCTTGGTGTAGCTTTCCCACACACGACCCACATTTTATAGGACTAGTACTGTTCTCCAAACAACAATAGCTCTTTTTCTTTTATTATTCTGAGACAGGATCTCGATATGTAACCCAGGCTGGCCTCAGACTCATGGCGAGCCTCCCGCCTCAGCCTCCTGAGTGCTGGGATTACAGGTATGCACCACCGCACCTGGCTAATAAAGCTCTTATTGCCGGTGATTTCTCCTTGAATGTACTCATATGTTCCAGGTTCTGTGCCTAGGGCTGAACAGATTCGTGATTCCATGTTGGTAATGATGCTGTGGTACAGGAAGAATTAGTCTTCTTTTCCAGATGAGCAAACTGTGGTGTGCAGAGCTTAGGTGATTTTCTCTGCATCGCACAGCTGCCTTGCTGCAGACAGAGCTGGCTGGAATCTAGGCGGCTTTCTCATCACCAGCAGGGCAGGAGCTGGGACAGGTCCCCGTGTCTTCTGCGAACTGACCTCCCCGAGGCCTGTATGTCCATCACCAGATGAATGGCTCAAGAAAGGTGGTGTTTACACACAATGGAGTACTACTCTGCCATGAAGAAGGATAAACTGGAGTCATCTGCAGGAAAACAGATCCACCTTGAGACTATAATGTGAAGTGAAGTAAGTCAGATGCACAAGCTTAAATATCTCATGATTCCTCTTCTATGAAAAACCCAAAATACAAAAAGCAAAATGAAGGATAGATAATAGGAAGCAGGGAGATAGATGTTTCTCAAGAGATGGAGAGAGAGGGAAGAGAATTAAGGAATGAGGACGTGTTACGCACACGTACCGACTCCACACAAGGAAGGTGATCATGATGAACTGCAAACACACACTCATAAAAATAAACAGATTAAAAAGAACACGATGAGGATCAGTAAGTATCTCAGGGTCACACTGCCAGCCGAGACCTCGGGCGTGGCTGGTGAAGAGGCAGGGGCTGGGTGGGAAGGCGGGTAGCAGAGTGCGGGGTTCCCCAACCTTCTCCCACGTGGCGGAGCGCTCCCCTCCGCGGTTACGATGCGACTGGGCCCGCAGGTCACCCCCGCTCTGCAAGTTTCGGGAGCTCCCCAGGACACGCGTGACCGCTGAGGTCGCCGTCAGGACCTGGAACCGAGGCCTGTGGGCCCGGCCGGGTCCCTCCAGTGCCTAGGAGCTGCGAGTCTCCCAGCAAGCCGGCACCCTCTCTTCTCGTGCGTGGTTGTTGTGGAGGCTGGACACGAGCAGGCCGTGATTTTAACACTACACGCGCCGCATCCGCTGTCGGAGGGCGGGAGGCAGCGAAGTCGTTTCTAACAGAGCGCCGCCAGGGAGGCCGCTTGCCTGGACTCCCCTCCCGTGTGTCTCCAGTCCCGGCCCTCCAGCGTGACCTCGAGCTTGCGTCCTTACTTCGAAGCCTTCATCCCTCTGTGGATAAAATGTGGGTTGATACTAGATCACGCAGTCAGCTTAGCATTTAGGCTGAGCAAAATTAAATGAGTCTCTCTTGATGGGTTAAAGATGGTGGAGATCAGCAGTTTCATGTGTTCGACTCAGTATTGAACGTATCAAAAATGTTAGTCGTAGTAAAGATTATTACTAACCAGGCTGACTTACCCTAGAGGGTCTCAGTTTCCCCAGCTATGAAAGAGGCGGGTTAAGAGTCTGTCTTGTGGCTGGAGCAACGGCAGCTATATAGTCCCAGTTAACAGGGAGGCTGAGACGGGAGGATTGCTTTAACCCAGGAGTTCAAGGCCGGTCTGGGCGGGACAGAGAAAACCCGGGCTCAAAGTATATATTTATTGCCTTCTTCATCGAATTTTCGCCAAGGTTTAGCTGAGATGTTTTTTATGCCACCATTTTGAAGACTATAAAATGAGGAAAACATGATAATTAAGAATATTGTCAGAAACTGGGTATCCTATCATACTTATGGATATTCTTGAAAGTTAGCAGGCTGTGAAGCTTGGGAAGGGAACGCCTTCGCATAGAGCTTGGCGTTTGGGATTCAGACGGGAAGTCACTTTTCAGGCCTGCTCTTGAGGTCGGCACCACTTAGCATCATGGACGCTGAAGCAGGACGTCTTCGGCCCGTCGAGGACGAACTTGTGCCGTGATTAGTGGTCTGGCAACATCCGTGTGCAGACTAATAGCTGATCTCACAACGCGCGTCGCGCTCCGCCTCCGCCGAAGTTCCTGCGTGCACGTTCTCATTTAATCCTCAGAAAGGCCTACTGCTTATCTAGTTTCACACAGGAAGAAACTGAGGCACGGGGAGGCTGAAATAATGTGAAAGGCATCGTGAGAGGCATCCCAGAACTAGTAACTGTGAAAAATGCTTGTGTTGAAAGAATGAATTCAAAATTCTGGTATTAAAATACTTTGTGCTCGTCTGTGTCTTTACAGCGCGGAGCGAGTCTTTTCCATTGCGCATGCGCGGCCTGCAGACAGGGGCCCGCGCGCGAAGGGCGGACCGGCCCGCACGGCTCGGTGCGGCCCAGACACATGGGCGGCCGAGGACGCGGGAGGACGCCGTCTCCCGCGGGGAGTGCGGCGGCCGGCGGGGACTCGCTCGGGCCGGACAGACGCCCGGGCTACTCCCGCGGTGGGCGGACCAGAGAGCCGCCGCCGGAGACGCCAGGCCTGCGTCACGTCACTGGGCAGCGGACGGCGGGAGCGCATGCGCCGCGGCCACGCGCGGGGCGGGGCGGGGCGGGCCGCCGGAAGCAGCGCCGGAAGCAGCGCCGGAAGCGGAAGCCGGCGGAGCAGGAGTCCGGCGAGGCCCGTCGGCCGCAGCGCCCCGGCTCTGTCCTCTGCGGGCCGGGTGCAGGTGGGTCCGAGTCGATCCCTGTGCGGAGCCCCACCGTTGCTGCTGCGCCTCGTACACACGCCCCCCTCCTTTCCTTTCCCGCTTCTCCCGCTGGGCGTGGAACCCAGGGCCTTCGCACTGAGCTACACCCGCAGCCCTTCTTCGCTTTATTTTGAGACAGGGTCTTACTGTGCCCCTCAGTGTGCCCAGACTTGGCTCAAACTTGCCATCCTCCTGCCTCGGCCTCCCAGGGAGTGCCGGGATTAGGGATGAGCACCAGCACACCTGGCTAAGGAATGCCTGAATAAAAGCAGCTTCCATCACAGTAGTTTAGTTTACACACTGATCCGCTAATTTAACTCTTAAAACGCTTAGGGTACTTCCTTACTCAAGGAAATGTGGAGAGGGAGACAGCTGGGAGAGAAAAGAGGAGAAAAAAAAGAAGGAGGAAAGAAAGCCAGCATTTGAGCAAGCCAGATCATTGTTTGCACATTCCCGTTAGCCGTCCTGGTTTTGGAGTAAATGAATCTGCAGCTGATGGGAATCTTTCTGAAATAATTGAAGGATGTACGTGAAAGGGCACAATCATTTCTTCCTTTTGAATTTACGTATTTTGGCAGACTGTTAAGACTGCTAACCTGGGTTGCAGTGCTGAATAAATGTGTGTCTCTGTTCCCTGGTGTTGCTGTCATTCCCAAGAGGTGACAGTCGCTGTGGAGCTGTGAGGTGTAGTCCTCGGCTAGACAACACGCGCCCCAGCCAGAGTGGGCTTCGAGAGGGCAAAGCTGAATTCCGGATGAACTCTCTCATCTGGACACTTGGGCATCGACGGCTGCTAAGATCTTAAGAGACAAATATCGTGGGTCACATCCTTGTGGAAGGACAGTGACGTGCAGCCACTACTCTTACCAAAACCCAGAGCCGAGTGTCACCAAGATCCCACACTGAGTGCAGGGAGACACAGGTCACATAGCTGTCACCTGCCCTCGGGGGTACTTGCTCGCGGGCTGCTCTGTTGTGAACATGGCCGCGGATCTGTGCTGTGGGAGAGCTGCGTGTGAGGAGTCCAGTTGGTGGCTCTGGCTGCCGGTCACGCTCAGCTGTCGCACAGGAATGAGCCATTTGGATGCCCAGCTGATGCAAGGCCGTGTCTGCTCCAAGTGAGAGCCAACAGCCAGTGTCGGCCTGACTGCTACTGTCTTCTCGAATATTCCTGACTTCCCTAAATTGTGTGGGTTTAGATGCCACCTTGAGATCAAAAGTAGGAAAGAAGACTCAAAACTCTTCCTTTGGGGCTCCCTGGCCTTTTCTGTCATGAATCCCTTCACACTGTTCTCCCGCTGCACTCTTATGTGGGCCACTGTATTCGCCACTTTCATGTCACTGGACACAACACCCAAAGCCCACAGTGTACAGTAGAAGTTTAAGGTACTGCTCAGTCTCAGGGATTCAGTCCGTGGTCAGCTGCTCCAGGGCAGGAGCATCATGGTGGAAGGGTGTGGTGGAGCAGAGCTGCTCCTTCATGGTGGCCAGGAAGGGAGCAGAGGACGGTGCCAGAGTGGAAAGTGCAGGGACCAGATACAGAACTGGGTCCCGCCTCCATGCCCCACCTGGGCACACTCAAGAGCAGCTTTACTCATTCATCAGTCCAGTGAAGCTGATGGATCAATGGTTGCAGGCATTTTTTTCCTGACACTTGGGCAGGGGTTGGGAAATTACTTTTCAAATGCAGTTACCCTTTTTGGTTAGACTGAGTATTCCCTTAGTAGTTTAGATTTTCAGAAATATGAGGCAGGAAGAGAACTAAAGGCGATTCCTATTTTTTTGCACTGTCTCCCCCTTCTTACGACTGTGTTTGAATGGGGAGGCCGGGAACAATAGAACATGACGTAAGAAGACCAAGAAACCAGATCTTACCTCAGACACAGCCCAAAGCTTAGCATGACAGCTGGCCTAGGAGTTTGCCATTGGAGATGGTGCTGAGGCTGTGTGGTTGTGAGCTGGCGGAGCTGGGGGTCGGGGCGCAGCTGGGGCCCCACCTTCTCACAGTCTGTGCCGCTGAGGGATGCAGCCAGATGAACAGAACAGCGAGTAGGCTGAAATATCATGTCAAATTCAATGGGAAAGGTCATCTGCACGTTTGTAGTGTGTGTGCATGCACACACGCACATGTGCTGAGTTACAGGTAAAATGGGTTGTTTTGGGGGAGCTGTGGTCAAAAACCTTGCAGGTGACTGGAGTAGAGGACTTATGTCTAGAGTATGGGACCTTACGGGTCTCAGGATTGAGTGGTCAGCCGCCGTGACAATGTAGGGACTTGCCATTCTTTTGCAGTGGCCACCTACGGACAGAGACGACTTCTCCCTTGTGCCATAAGTGGTGGGGATGGAGCTGCTGCTTCCTGTTCTGCCAGAGGAGCCGCTTAACCCTAAACCATTTCATCTCTAGCCTCAATCTAGCACGTTTTCATTTTCCCTTCTTATTTCTCTCTACTTTTCCTCCTTCTTCCCTTTCAGCTTTTCTTTCCCCTCCTGCCTTCCTCCCCATCTGCTTCCTCTCTTCCACCCTCTCTCCTCCTCTGTCATCTTTCCTCCCACCCTGTGGCCTTGGAGAAGGGCGTTAACAGCCCAGTGCCCTGGCACTGTGGTGTCTGCCGGTTAGAGTGCAGAGACCCAGCCCTCCCCATACACAAGATTTGAAGAAGCTTCCATGCAATTCCTGTGGATATTCAAATGCGAGAAGCACTGCTACAGCAATGATCATCTTCCTGAGTCAAAGAGCCCTCCACGAATCTGTTCTTGAGCCCTTAAGCCCGATGTCCACAGACCCCTCCGCATGGATAGATCACACACTCCGTGCCTTGGAAAACGGGTGGGAGGGTGGGCGTGTGGGAAAACAGGCAGAGAGGGTGGGCGTGTGGGTCGGGCTGCTGGTGGGGAGGCGGTGCCTTTCCCTGCGACGTTGCCTCATGGAGGCAGATGTCTGGCTGTCCTGATACACAGCAGCTTTCAAGTTTTGTTTTTCAAGTGGTGGTGATGATGTGGTTTGTGGTTTCAGGACCTGCCTCGTGTCATCAGATGCCAGCTCAATGACGTGGGTTTCAGGTGGCGCGGGAAGGGGGATCCTCTGGCTCATTTCGCTTCTTTGGGCAACGTGGGATACGTTGGAGGTCGTTCGCCAAGAACACGTGTGTGACAAGTCCTGTGTGCCCTGGGACAGTCCCAGGTTTGTGTCTGTTTCTCAGAGAAATCATTCACAGTTCCAATGTCACTTTCAAAAGTGTCTCAGCGGGAATGGTAACTTGGCATCACACTGGCTATGGTGTGGCCCAGGGCGGCAGCAGCTACCTCAAAAATGAATCTAACAAGTTGGGACAGTCAGTGTCCTTGGTTCCATTTGTTGCCAAGATTCAGAGCCAGGAAAAGATTTCTGCTCAGTCGATGGCCCTGATACTAAATAACTGGTGGCATTTTGGTCACCTAGAATTTTAAAAAATGTATCATTACTTTTAATTGACATATAGCAATTGTATATATTTATGGGAAATAGTGTGATGTTTCAATGCATGTATTTAATGTACGACGGCAATATGGAAATTGGTATGGCCGCCACTGCAGACATTTATCATTTCTTTATATTGCAGACATTCCCAATCTTCTCCATGGCTATTTCTGAAATATTCAATTAATCGTCAACCAGAGCGATCCGACTGTGCTATAGAACATTAGAAGTTATCCCTCCCACCTAGTTGTACCCCTATTCCCACAACCCATCCGCTGTCCACCTCTTCCTCCATCACACGCTCCCCAGCTCTGCTCACCACTGTTCTATTCACTACTTCTTTGAGATCAGCCTTTTTGCTTCCACTTATAACTGTGATTATGGAGAGTTTGTTTCCTGGCCTGACTTCATTTAGCACAATCACTTTGGGTTCCATTCATGTTGCTGCAAATGACAGAGTTTCATTCTTTTTATGGCTGAATAATGTTCCATAGTTTATAGGCACTACCACATTTTCTCCATCCGTTCATCTGTGGATGGACACGCAGGCTGATTCCATATCTTGGCTATGTGAATAATGCTGCAAAAAGTGTCCGTGTGCAAAAATCTTTTTGACAGTTTCTTTGGATATAACCAGTAGTGACTGATCATATGATAGCTCTAGTTCTAATTTTTTGAGGAACCGCCATACAGTTTTCTATAATGGCTGAACTCATAGACATTCCCATCAATGATGCATAACAATTTCCCTTTCTCCACAAATATTTGTAACCTGTTCGTTCAGTAAGGATTCATTTTCAGAATCTATAAGGAATCTGGGGTTTTTTGAGGGACCCCCAGAGCGGTGTCATCTTGGTCTAATCGCTATCTTCACTATTGGTTGCTTTATCAGTCACGTTGTGGCAGACAGGACCAGACCTCATTTCCGTCACCGTGGAACTTCTGTAGCCACCAGGACACCTGCAGAGTGCACGTCTGTGACCTCAGTGGGTCCCTCGGTCTTCGTGTCTCTAGATTCACGAGTGGAATGCAGGCGATGGTGCTCCCAGTGAGTGAGATGCCTGCACGCTTGGGCAGAAGCAGCACGCTAACTGACAGGTGCAGGCAAGAAGGCAGCATGTTTTAGACCAACTTACTGGAATGACATTCTGAAACCGAAATTGAATTTGACACCAGAGCAGCAGGAGTGGGAAAACGAGCTCTTCTGCGCACACTGTCTCCAAACCCCCGGGCAGATTTACTCTCTCTGTTCCTCCTGATGTTTCCAGGGCTCCTGAACAGACCACCTGACCAAAACCGCTTCTTGTTCCTGGCCTTTGCACATTTAGCGCCCAACTCAGTAAGTGCCTTTCTCCTCCTGTCCCACCTCGAAGCCACAGGGCACGCATTCTGGAGGTTCTGGTGGAATTGCAGGGCCCACTTGTGGTTGTCAAGCCAACAGGTGGGCTCTGGGGGCCGTGGACACTTGAATGGAGCCCATTGTGATTTGGGCTTGGGAGCTGGTATTTATTTTTCCCGTCATGCTTGGTCTCGGGAGGTGTTAGGTTTCTCCAAAGCCTTCATGACTCATGACCCTGTGTGGGCTCAGATTCCACGTTTCTACCTCCTCTGCCCCATTAACCTCACTCTGCAAAATGGAAATAGCCCCGTCCTTTGGATGAATGTCGCTCTTGTTGGCAAAGCTGTCTGTAACTGGCTTTGGGAAAGCACTATACAAGCTCCTGAGTGAGCAGCACACAGCTGGGTGGTGGGATCGCCGCACTGAGGAATTTGTTTCTGGAGGCTGATTTTCCACACATATTTTCAAATGAGAAGTAGAGCTTATTTTCCAAAATGGTTGCCTCGAAGTTGTCTCCTTCTGTGTCCTGCCAGGGCTTGGAGAGTGTTCACATTTGCCTCCGGAGCCGCTTAGAAGACACCTAGAAGACCTGGTCTGTAAATGTTTGCTTCATTTCTGACCTGTACATGGCTTTCTGGCTTGGTGGACAGACTTGCTCATCAGACCTGGCACCATATACCAGGCAGCCTTCCGAAAACCCAAACCTCTATGGGAAGGCTGTGATCTCCCCACTACTGACAGGAGCTGAGGGAATGACTGTATTCGGGACAAGAGTCCAACTTTAGGAGGTAACCATTGTGACAGCCAGTACTTCAAAAATACATGTGCATTTTAAATACGGCTTAATGATCTCAAACAAACCCTCAATTGGGATCAATTCTTACCATTTTTTAAATACACTAATACATAGTTTTTTGTCTGTCTGTTTGTTTTGGCAGAAGTAGCCAGTAATTCATCAGTCATGTATTCATTCAGCCAGTTAAAATGGGCTCAGAGCACAACTCATAATAGCTAAATCTTAGAAGTGGCCTGTGTGTCCATCAACAAATGAATTGATAAAGAATATGTTGTACTTACACACAGTGGAGTACTACTTTGCCTTAAAGAAGGATAAGCTTGAGGCATTTGTAAGAAAATGGGTGCACCTTGAGACCATAATGTTAAACAAATCAGATGCACCAGCTTAAATATCACATGATTTCTCGTGTATGAGACGCCAAAATATAAATAAATTAAAGAGCAAAATAAAAGGTAGGTAACATGAAACAGGGCTAGATCTTTTGCAAAGGGAAAGAGACCAAGAGATGGAGGAGGGCAGAGGAGGGAGGAGACGTGAATGTAAAAAGGATGAAGATGTGTTACGCACATGCACCAACTCCCCAAGGGACATAAACATCAGGCGCAGCAAATAGGGACTGATAAAATTTTTAAAAAATGGCAGTACAAAATCTGTTTGGCAATTCAACTTGCAATGACAAGATCTAGTCACTGCCTTCATTCCAAGGTGCAAGACAGTCGAACGTTAACCAAAGAATCACACAAATAAATGTAAAAATAAAACAAAAACCAGAAGCCACCGTGGCAAGTGGCACGGAGGAATGGAGTATCCTTGGAGCTCACGGGCGGGCCAGGGACGGCCGCTGCAGGAGACCGGGGGCGGCGGCAAGGGCAAGGAGGAGGGCGGAAGGGCTGAGGGCTTGGCAGCGGGAGCGCAGTGCGAAGCCCCACAGCGGGGCGACAGGGACTGGGGACAGAGCAGCCCGGCGGGCCTCAGCCAGGAGCGCCGTGGCCCTGAGAGCCGGGCGGGGGCGGGAGCCCCGCGCGTCCTCGTGGGCAGTGCACGCTGGTGACGGCGAAGCGAGGGGCCAGCGACAGCTCCCAGCGCGGAGGTCCGTCTCCCTGTCCCAGCCGGCCAGCGCTGGGGGCGGTGCTGCTGCGGGCCTGGAGCAGGCCTTCCGCGGCCTAACAGCGGCGTAAGCGGCGGCAGGGTTGAGGCCGGGCGAGAGTAAGCTGCGAGGGCCCTCTGTGCGCCGAGCCTCCCCTGGGCTGCCTCGCGGGGTGCGGCGCGCATCTGCCTGGCGGATTTGCAGCATCACCGGTCGGCAGCCCGCAGGGCTGTGCGTGCTTCGCGCACGGTCCGCTCTGCTGCGGTCCTCCGGGCCGGCCAGGCCGGACTCTGCAGGCATCCGGCCCAGCCTGGCGCCAGCGCCCGGGAACCGGCCGGAGCGAGCCGAGCCCACGGGACCGGGTCCGGGAGAGCTGGAGCTTGTCCGTGCGCGCCGTGGGGCGGGCCCTGGGCCTCCACGTCCCCACCCCGCTGCGCGGGCCCCGGCGCCCTCCCTCTGCGGCCGGCCTCTCGCCGCTCCGCGCTCCGCGACTGCAGGGCTGTCTTCAAAACCAGGCAGCCGGGTCTGAGGTTCTTCGGCAGCTCCCCGTTGCTTCTGGGCGGAAACCCGCTCTGTGCTGAGCCTGCGCGGCCAGCTTTCTGCCTCCCTCTCGGCCTCCCCCCACCGATCTTTTCCGTCTCGGGGCTGCGGCCCGCAGTGAGGGGCTCCCGGGTAGAACCTGCCCCGTCCTTCCTCAGGTCTCTGTCGACGTGGCTCCTACAGTCTCCTGCCGTCCGCACACGTGGTCCCCATTACCCGGCCTCGTCCGGGGACTCTCCGTGCTTTGCTCTGCACAGTGTGTCTCTGCAAGCCGCTTCGTCCGGCGCTCTGTTTCCGGACATCTCTCTGGCAAAGTGCACTCCGCTGAGGGAGGGGACCGCGCTGGCCTCCGTGGCCTCTGTGTGGTCAGCAGGCAGTACCTGGCACACGGTGGAGTGTTCAGTAAATACTTACGGAGCAGATGAACAAATGAACCTGGCTGAAGAGCAGTAGAAACTCATTTTACTGTGCTCTTCCTTGGTTCCAGCATCTGTTCATCCACCCTCATTGGAACCTCTTTGGGCTTATGACTGACAAACTACTGTTCAACATGTGCAAAGTATAAGGACTCAGAGTTTAGAATAGAAAAAGCGTCTGATAATCCCAGCACCCTGCGAGGCCGAGGCAGAAGAATCCCAAGTTCAAGCCCAGCCTGAGCGATGTAGCAATTTAGGGAGCCCCTGTTTCAAGAAACAAAAACAGAGAAGACCCTGGCTTCAGACCCTGGCACCCCCCCACATACAAAGAACTCCTCTTTGTTTAACAGCTCCGGCTTCACGGTGCGGTTTCTTAATTTGAAGGCTGTGTCCCAGCACCTCTCCCTACGGCTCGCTTCGGAATTACCTTTTCACAACGAATAAATTCGATATTTGAAGAACTATTCTCTTACCTGTTCTAGGGCCTCTTTTCTCCAGTTCAGCCCCTTAGGGCCTTCCTCTCTCGCATCTGAAAGGCAGTCTTGGCTGGGCTTAGTGGCAGTGCCTTGGCCTCCTGGACCATTTACACATTTGGTGAATATGCGTGTGAGCTCAGCTGTCCCTTGGTTCACAAGCAAGTATGTTGAACGTCCTTAGAGAGAGTCTTTTCCTCAGACACTGACAATGTAACGAAGAAGTGGAAAAAATCACAGGGACCCCTAAACAAAGAGCAAAGAGTCGAGTGCTTCGACCAGAAAATGAATTTTTTTTGGAGCTGTCTAGTTGACATTTTCAACTGGATACCTTGTCTGCTTTGTGTTCTCAACGTTTCCAAAAAGAAACTGATAAATTACAATGCATAATTGTAGGTGGCCATTTAAATAGTGGTCACGGGGACTATATAGGGACATACGGTTATGATTCTGCTCTGTGATATATGGAAAATGGAAAAAGTACAATGCCAAATTATGAGCAAATTTTCATCTCCATTTTGAAATATGTGGTTTTCATATTTATAATGAAAAACATACGCTTCCAAGAACACTTGCATTCCTTTTGTAAAAATCAGTGTTTTCTGCTAAGAACCTTGCTTTCTCACGGAAGTGGGGATGAAGACGTGTCGCTCAGGTCAGAGGAAGCGTGCAGCCTTTTTTGGCTCGGGGAGTCAGCCTCCGTCCTCTTCTCCGAGGTGCTGGGACTGAGCCCGGGGCCTTGCAGGGGCGAGGCGAGCGCGGCACTCAGAGCCGCACCCCGGTGCCAGCCGCTTCTGTCCTAACCTTTTGGCGGGCTTAGACGTATACATAGGTCCTGTTTCCTAGGTTTGTGGTTTATTTTGAGTGGTACTTTTTTTTTCTGTGAACTTTATCCTTAGGGGAAAATTGTAAAATTGGTACTTAAAAAAAAAAAATGACTCTTCTGGCTTTACCTGTTCTCTGTTCTGAGATACCTCGACTTCACGTTGTCCTTACTACAGCTTCTAATTTAGCCTCCTCTTTGGCTCTCCTGGCCTGCAGTAAAGTGCACCTATCTGGATTTCCGCTTCTTTTTTTGGGTGGGGTGGTGCTGGGGATCAAACTCAGGTCTTTGCACTTGCTAGGCAAGTGCTCTACCACTAGAGCTAAATCCTCAACCCCGATTTCTGCTTCTTTATACTCTAAAAGTAATATTGTAAAGTACATAGTAATCTAGAAGGTTCAGAAGAATGTAAAGAAAAAGCTCAATCAGCTAGGAAATTCTCCTCTACTTAAAAAGAAATAGATCAGAATTCTGTGATCCAAGGGGAGATGCCTTCGTCTCTCCTCCTGTGCGTTTTCGTTCTACACCCACAGGGGTCTGCAAACCCCCAGATTAGAAGGAGCGGCTCATCTGTGGGTGTTCAACTCTCTGCAAGGGGGCCCCTCAGGACCACTCTCTCCTGAAGACCAGGAAGAGGGGGCTGCTGCTGGCTTCAAATGAAACGGGTGAGCAGCCCTTGAGCCCATCCTCTGAGAGATGCGTCCCTGTTGCGGAGATCTCCACACTCCTCCCCCATCTCCTCCTTCAGTCCTTCATCTTGTGCTCTCTTCCCACTCATAGGCGGCTTTCCACCTCTTGGGATCTTTTCAAGCACAGGCCAGCTAGCAAGTCTGTCTCCTCTGCATCCCCATTAGACTTACTGTCTCTTCTCCTCAACTCTTTCCAGCCTTGTATTTTTCCTTTGCTGTTGCTTATGAAGTTGGTCAACCTTTTACCTAGACATGACTCCAAGGACCAGATCTCGGGACAATCTCCTTTAATCAGAATGCTTGAGGGCCTGAAGGATGTTGCCTTTTACTGTAAATGTGTGCTGAAACTAATCTGATTTTTTACACTATACTCGAGATGACCAATGCTTCTTTCATGTCTCCGTAGTAAAGTCAGGAGAATACGAGGATATTTTTCATACTTTTTGAAGCACTTTCAGATTTAGAATTCTGGACAATGTTTCTTATTTCCAAGACTTGACTGCTAAAGCAAGAACATAGGAGCCAGGATTTCATCATCTCTCTGTCTTCATTCCCGAGACCTGACCTTTAGTCACCAACCCCCGAGGCGTCTGAGTCAATAGAAGCGATGGCGTCAGTAAAGCAGAGAAACTCACTGAAGTCAAGGAGGTGGGGCTGCTGACTTGATTGGCGGGGATGGCTGGTAGCAGGAGCCCCAGGTAAGGGAGGCCAAGGAGTTGGTCCTTCTTGGGGAGTGTAAGCCACGCAGTCTTTCGTAAGACCCTGGGTGACGCGTCGTGACTGTGGATCCCCGGGACTCACCGGCAGACTAGTGGTAGAAACTCATTTCACTGTGATCTTCCCCGTTCCCAGCATCTATTTGTCCCCCCTCTTTGGAACCTCTATGGGCTTGTGATTGACAAACTACTTTGAACATGTGGAAGGTGAAAATATAAGGATTCAGAGTTTAGAACAGAAAAAGCATCTGATAAATATTTGGTAGCTGGACAAATGAGGACCCATATTTGAATTCCACCTTTGCCTCTCATTTCTTGAGTGACTTTGAAAAATTGCTCAACTACTCAAAAATCTTAGTTTTATCACCTGTAAAATGGGAACCCAAGTACTTTCCTTTTAAGATTGCTGTGAGGATTAAATGAACCTATTTGTCAAAAGTAAAACCAGGCAATAGTAGCAGTAATGCCAGTGATAATTTTATTGTTATTAGCAGTAGTGTCAGCAAATGAAGACTTCGCTCAGTCTCCGTTTGCTGTGCTGAAGGCTTTGCCCTCCTTCTCCTGTGTCGCTGTAGTCTAGTTGCTCAGTCGAGGTCTGAGTACACCGCGGAGATGTAGTAAACATCTGTGCCATACTCTCCCAGAGGTGGAATTAAAGTGGAATCGTTTAATTCTTCTCTTAGCCCTGCAGACCATACAGCTTCCTTCATTAGTCACAAGATTATGGCAACGAATCCAGTTGTATGAAACATGACAGGTAACTCCTATAATGCTGAGAGTACCACTGATGTCATCCTCTTAGTCACCTCCCTCGTCACTGAGACACAGTACCTGATAGCTGCAGTTTAGAAGAGGACAGGTTCAGCTTGGCTC
>PVJO010029472.1:0-16796 GCA_004026905.1 Hystrix cristata | reverse complement strand
TTTTTTTAATCCATTTATCTGTTGATGAACACATAGGTTACCTTCAAGATTCAGCTGCTCAAAACATGAGTATTATGAATTGTGCTGCCAGATACATGAGTGTGCATGTGTTACTGTAATAGGAGGTCTTTAACTCCTTTGGGAAAATACCCAAAAGGGGTGTAGTGGGGCAAAATAGAATTTCTATTTTTATTTTTTTGAGGAATCTCCATATTGATTTCCATAGTGGTTCTACTAGTTTAAATTTCCATCAACATTAATCCAATTATTCCAGAATGAAAAACAGAAAAAATTATATCTGATTTAAAGTTTTAATTCTTACAAATTCAAAATAAGAAAAAATATTTTTAGTTTTCAGTAAATATCTCATAATCTAACTGTTGATGAAATTAAAAAATACTAGAAGTGGCCAATTTGTATCATTTTGAAAACAACTTGGTAATAAATCATACAACAAGTTTTATTTTTCTTTGGTACTGGGGATTGAACCCAGAGCCTTCACACAGAGGTGCATCCCCCTCCTTTGTAATTTTTACTTTGTGATAGGGTCTCATCAAGTAGTCAAATTGCCCAGACTGGGCTTGATCTTGCCTCAGCATCTCAGAGTGCTAGAATTGCAGATGTGCACTACTGCATATCACTAATTTTCTTTCCTTAATTATTGACTCAACTTCTAATATTTAAATCATTGAAATCTCATTTGGTACTCTGTTCTCTTGGAATGAATATATAATTTATGTATCACATCCACCTCTGTATTTTTTATTGTTAGACTATGACAGTTAGAGAGGTTCCTACTGTCATTTTTGTGATGTGAAGTCCATGTCTTACTTTACTAAGTAAATAAGAAATAGATGTTTTATTCTAGGTAAATGCCATATATTTGTTTCATTCAAGCTGGAATCTTAAAAAGGCCAACACATGGCAATTTCAACCATCAAGCGCTCTACCCAGAATAGTCAGCCCTTTCCCTGCAAGGGCAGAGGCAGCCAAAGCCTGCACGACTGAGCCACACATTGACAGGGACATCCAGGGCCTCTAGTGGGTCACAGAATACAAAACAGGGCTAGTGGGTGCCCAGGGCAGCACGGTTACAAAAGCACAAATGATACCTTAGCATCCTCCAAAGCCAACTTTCCTCCAAGACGTCCTCTGAACAGACCTAAACCCAGTATTTAGAGAAAACAAGCCAGCAGCTCTGTGGAGAATTTTGGAATCATCCCGAATCCCTTCCATTGAGGCCATGATGGATGCTTACTCCCATGAACCAAGAGAAATTACAAATAAATACAAGTGGAATACTGAGTGGAAATGTGAAAAAAGGAAACAGATTAAATGGCTGAACTTGTAGAATTGTAACTTAGCAGGTTACAAATTACAGGTGACTATAAAGCAAAAGAACAAAACAAAAGCAAACAAATAATGACAAATGTCACCAAGGTGTTTGCAAAAGATGAGAGGTAACAAAACCCCTGACCTGAGCGCACCAACAAAAACTCTTTTAGGGGGACCAGAAACCATGTTAGCAAGCGACTCCGGGAGCAGAGTCCGTACTGGGTTAGGCAGGGGCAGGGGGGCCAATGGATAAGGATTAAATGAGAGGGCCCGCACTCTAGAGGACGCGGAGCTCAGAATGTGGCGGCAGCTAACAGAGAAGCTGTAGCTTTTATGTCAAGGCAACTGCAGTGGAGGGACAGCTCAGACTAATTGTCTATGGAGGACACTAATGCAGGAGAAAGACAAAGACTCTGATCCAGACCTTACAAATATGTTGTAGATTATAAAATGCTTCAAATAATGCATAAACATGCAAACACAAAAAAATCCACAAAAGATGAAAATTATAGTAGAATATAACGAAATAAGCAAAAGAAATGAAGAAAACAAAAGCTATAAAAGTATCAAAAACTATAAGTTGAAAAGCACAAAAATAATACCTCAATAGTTAACAATGTCATAAAAATCAGGGAAGTACTCAGGAAATTTAAAAAGATACGAAAAAAACACTTAGGAAAGAGGGCTAAACTAGGAGGGAAAAGAGAGGGCATAGTGAGTACATAGAGGGAAATGTAAAATAGAAAAGGTATAAATTACTGGAACTGCATTTAAAGACAGTGATGGAAATGAAAGACTGAGGTTGATCATGGCATACCTGGAATACAAAAGAATCCTGAGGGACAACACAGAATGGAATGAAGTAAGTATCACACGATGTACCCAGTTAACTACATCCTAGCACTCAGCAACAACAAGAAAATGTATTCTCATAGAACTACAGACTTTAACAATAAAGAGAAAGAGTCTTTCAATATTTAGTACGAAAAGTCAAATCATATAAAAGGAAAAAAAACATTCTATTCTAATCATATAAAAGGAAAAAAAACAT
Source organism: Hystrix cristata (assembly GCA_004026905.1). Lineage (NCBI taxonomy): Eukaryota > Metazoa > Chordata > Mammalia > Rodentia > Hystricidae > Hystrix > Hystrix cristata. The sequence goes on along the minus strand of PVJO010029472.1, from coordinate 14,410 downwards.
TCTAGCAACAGCAGCAGCAGGATTTTATCCCACAAAGCAATGAAGCATCATATCTAAGAATCTCAAGAAATAGGAATCTGAGAAGCACCATCAAATGCTAAAAATAAATCAACAAAGTAAATTAAATATGAAAGAAATTAGTAAACATAAAAGCAAAAATTAATGAGTTAGAAAAATAAATGAGTTCTTTCAAAAAAATAATTAACAGAATTAGAAAACCAACTGGCTAACCCAAAGCAAAGTGGAAGAAAACAAACAATACTAGCAAACTTAATAAAAAAACTCAGATTAAAATAACAAAAATATATAATTAAGTTAAAATGTTATTCAAACAGGAAATTAAAATTGTTTTAAGTAATTTTATGTTAATAAATTAAACAGACCAAATAGTGGAGAATCTCCTAAGAAAATATACTTCAACAAACAGACCCCAATAGATCAAAGAAATCTAAATACACCAAATTCCACTAAAAAATAGGAAACACTACAAAATTAACCAAATCAAAAAGCACCAGAAACAGATACTTTCAGAAAGTATTTATGCCAAAATTTAAAGAAAAAAATCCTAAGTGCACTCAGATTATTTTAAATTATTCAAGTGCATGCCCATGCACACACAGACATAAACAGAAAAAAACCTGGTAACGAAACCTGACAAAGATTCTACAACATTTAAAATAAGGAAAATACTAAGAAATATAATCAAATAGCATAGTGAAACCATATAAAAATAAAAATGTGTAAGAATAAAAATATATCACTTCCTAGTAGAGTTTCCTCCAAAAATGTAAAAATAACTCAGTATTAGGAAATTTATTTCAAAAGAAGAAAAATAATCATTGGAAAAATTTAAAATCTATCTCAGATACAACTCTGAAAAAATTGGAATCAATGTTTATTCCCCTCACCTGATAAAGATATACGCACTTCAAGCTCAAATTCTTAAAATTACTCAATGAGAAAATCCTACAATTGCTTTGGGTAAGACAGGAACAAAACAAGGATGTTTATGCCTCAAACACTATTTATAATTTTATCAGCAATATTAGCCAGTCCAATTAAATGTAAGAAAAAAATTAAAGGTATAACAATTGAAAAGAAAGGGTAAGTCTGCCTCTATTTGCATTTGATAAGTGATATGGAAATACCAAAAGAATTAATGAGAGTGCTACAAATAATGCAAGATTTTAGTAAATCTAATAAAGAAGCAAGACATAATATGAATGTAGAGAAATCAATAGTTTTTGTTTAAAAGAACTGTAATAGAGAATATATAATTGAAAATAAAAACCTCATATAGATAGCAAAAAGATAACACAGGAAAGCCTAAGTATAATAAAAATAAGAAAGGTCTACATGAGGAAAACTTTTCAACAATCCTATAAAATACAAAAGTAGACTTAGTAGAACAGAAGGACTCCCCATAACTTGGAGATGGAGATTTCTGTAAGGCACATGTAACTGTGAGCAACCCCAGGGCAATGACAAACTGAAAAAGGAAATTGTAACTTACAACACAGAGGCTAATATTCCCAACACTTACAGAATGCTCAAAATTTGAAATAAAAAATGACTTCAAATGGCTCTTAGATACATACATTGTGTCCAACCTCACTCCCAAAAGGGAAATGCAAATTAAAATTAGATTGACTTATTATTACCCACGCATCAGATTAGCAAATACCTATACATTTCTGTAGTGAACACCTGGGCAGAGAGGCCACTGTGTATACTGATGCTCAAAATAATTTAGGGAATATGGAATTTAAAAAAATGTGTAAGTGACCATCAGGAAGCCCATCTATGATGTAGATATTTCAGGGGACAAAAGACCCATTTCTCCCAATGGATCAATGACATGGAAAAGTATTTTGCAGAATGAGTGGGGCTGAGACTTAATAGATTAAAAGAAACTTTCAAAAGATTTAAAATATAACAATCAAATACACTGCGTGAACTTTGAGTCCTGATTCAAATAAAGTCATTGTAAAAAGTAGTATTTGTGGCAATGGGGATAAAAGGAACATGGAGTGAGTATTAGCCTGTGTTAAGAAATAATTGTTCATTTGTCTAGATACAAGAATGTGCTTCATGTAAAAAAGGAGAGAAAATTTTCCTAGTTAGCAATATGTAAGGAGCTATTTCTTAAATGACTTGATTTCTTAGATTTGCTTCAAAATAAACAAAACTGGCTAAATCAACAAATGAACTGGTAGATCATTATTAATTTTAGGACTCATTACTCCTACAATCTACTTTTATTTAAACTTTAAAATTCGGTGATAAAAAACATAAAAAAGAATAAAATTCTGTGATAAAAAAGTTTAAAATGAACACAGGAAAACATTGGCTGTGGTCACTCTTTTGTAAGGATAGCAGCTAATGCATTATGGATAACGAGTAGCAACAAAATTGACTAACTGTGAGCTATGCAGCATTTATTAAAATCATAAAATCCTCATACAGAACGAAACACTTTTCTCTTGCAATTTCCTGACTTGAGACATTTATACAACCAGTAAATAAGAGCCGGACTTTGAGTCAAATCTGTCAGTTGTCAAACTCTAAAGCCCAAGATGCTGTCTCTTTATACTACTATCACTGCAAATGGTGCAATTTAGAATATTGTAGGATAGCATCATCTGTGTACTTTTAACATCAGTAAAGGTTACTGATACCAAAGGAAGAGATATCCAGTGACAGAAATTTTCTCCCTTTCCTTTTTTTTCCCTTTATGTAAAATTTTTGACTTACTTTTGTCTCCTACTCATTCCGATTGCAATTCTTTTCCTTATAGTCCCAGTATCAGTTCCGGTCTCATACCCTTTTTTCTTTATCCTTTTGTATTTTCAAAATGCCTCAGTTGGTGATATCTTACTAATACTCTAGCTTTACCATATAACACTCATTCTGCATTCCATTAATCAACAAATATTAACATACATCTTCCAAGCTAAGTCCCTGTGCCAGGTTGTGGGTTCAGCCCTAGATGACATGATAAACCCAACTTTGCACTTCACGAAGCCCACACTTAAACCATCCACTTCCTTTCCAGATAGTGCAAGACTTCATAGAGGTGGTTAAGTTTAGTCATGTCAATTTGTTTGGCTTGGGAGTCAGCTAGGGGATTAGGAAAGCACATTTCTGGGTGTGCCTACATGGGTCATAGAGGCATGAGTCTGGGCACCATGTATGGGCCCTAGTCCCTTCCTCTCTGGCACTGTTCCTTGCCTCTACCTCTTGGTCACCATGAACTAAACACCTTTGTCTTACCAAGCTCTTGCACCATGATACCTTGGAGCCAGCTGACCATGAACTGAACCTCCTGAAACTATAAGCTAAGTTAAACCTCTCCTTTAAATTGTGGGTGCCAGGTATTCTGTCTCAGTAACAGGAAAGCTGACTAATACAGCCATTAATCCTTTAAAGATTCTTATGTAATGTATTTCTTCCAATGGAAATTTTACAGGATTTCAATATGAGTTGAAACTCATTTAAAAGATGTTTTAAATTGAAATTAATATGAAAATATTACTGATTAAATGTTCAAAAGTGCACTTTGGTACTTAAATGACATGGAAACACTCACCTTGACGATACCGCGGATGTGCATTTTTGCTATCATCTCTGCTGTGTAGAGAAACATCAATAAAGTGTCCAGTGTAAAGGTCACATACTGGAGAGGAGGATAGTGCTCGAAGGTCATTGGTGTGTTCATGCACACAGAGATCACGCTGATGATGGCGCAGATGCGCAGCAAAGAGTGGACCCACTGCAAGGATGGTTCAGACTGATTATGAGGCACTATAAACCGGCACCCTTAACTTCTTTATGAACCACACTGTTTAAAATTCAATACTAACACTAGACTATTATACCAATACAGAGGTAAGGAAGAAGGAAGCAAACATCTGCTAAGTACGTATAACGTGGGAAATATTTTCACCCACTTTTGTAGTGTTTGACTCTCAAAGCAGCTTATTTTCCATATGACACAATGAGACCTGGAATGGTTAGGGGACATTCCTGTAGTCATGCATTCGTAAGAGCCAAAAACTGGATTTCCAGCTGGTCAGCTACTCTAAGGCCTCCAATAATTTCCAGGACATCAGTACGATATGGAAAATTCAAATCCTGTTAAGTTATACGTTAAGAATTTACTCAAATAAAAATTGGTGTTATGCTTTTCTTTTTTCATACTATGATCACCTAGAATTAGGAGCCATATTCTGCTTTCTATAACAGATCTAGTATCTAATGAACTATCATAGTAGATCACAAATGCTTTTAAAATAAATTGATACATACACTTCCCATATAAAGGATTTGGTTTCTAACTGTATCGTACATAATCTCCTTACACGAAAATTATTTTTAAAAATCCCGCTTCAGCCTACATTTTTAAAAAGGTAATAGGGGAATTTTCTCTTTATTTTGGGAAAGTAATCTAAAGGGCAGGCTAGAGCAACAAAATGGGGAAGGACGGAAGGAAGCCAAGCAGAGCACCTTTACCTGGCTGGGGGAAGGAACAACCCCTGAGGGAGACGGCAGGTCAGTGTGTCCTGACTCGGTGATATCACTGAGGTTAGTGAGGAAGTTGCTCCCACTTTGCACTGTAGAGCTGAACTCCAAGACCAAGGAGCTGATTCCTCCTGCTTAGTTCTGATTGCTGTCCAACCTAGCAAGCAAAGGTAGCTGGCCTGGCAGCTCTTCCTCCCACGTTCTCACAGACTGAACTAGGCAGAGGGGGAGACAGAGCGCTGCAGAGACACTATCCATTTTCTCATTAGGCTTTATATCAGCTCAAAGCTTGCAATTCAGAAGCCCTTTAATTCCAAACATATGCTGAGTGTCTCAGACTCATGCATGCTGAGATTGGTAAGGAAAGGACTTTAGTTAAGAACACCTTGCTCAACCAGGTGCAGTGGTACCAATCTGTGATCCCAGTACTTTGGGAGGCTGAGGCAGGAGAACTGCAAGTTTGAGGCCAGCCTCGGCAACTTAGTGAGTTAGTGAGATCTTGTCTCAAAGAATAAAGAATAAAAGGGAAGCTGAGGATATAGCTCAGTGAGAAGGTCCTGGGTTTAATCCCCAGTCCTGAAAAAATAGTTTCATCATCTCAGATCTCTCTGTCTACAAGAGAGGAATTCTCTCTACACTTGGACTCTAAGGACAGTGATTCCAGAGTGGGGATGGGAGGGACCAGACTGCCTGGTGTATCTTCCTGTGCGAGGAGCGCAGGGCAGCACCTCATTCTTCCTCTGATTTGTTCCCCACTTCCAGGTGCTAAGACTCATTCATATTTCACTGCAGCTCAAACAGACAGTTCAAGGCCAAAGGTACATGAGGTCCATATTTATGAATCAAATTTCTCTTACATCAGCACGTGCTTCCCAGACTTCAAAATGAAACTTACTGGCTTGTTAATCCAGAGTATGTCAGCGTTGTCTGACAGAGATTCATCAGGACCAAAGTCAGTAACGGGCTGGGCTTCTACCCTGGAGCTCTGCTTCCTTTTGAGCATGCTGGTGTCAGCACTGGGGCGCAGGAACAAAACTGCAGTCTGGGAAAGAAGGAGAGTTTTATTCAACACCTAGGCCATCTTCATCTTCATTAAAAACGTCAAGGCCCTCCTGTATGTCTATGCATTTGTAGATCACACACACTCTATTCTAGTGGCTATAACAAACCGATATAAATAAAAGCTGTGAAGGAATGAGATAAAATTAATAATAATAGCTCTATTCTTTTTTCTCCCCACTCAATAGTTTACCTTATGCACTTCATAAGCAGTTTAGAAATGAATGGTGTGTAACAGATGGGGTACAATCGCTTGCCTCGCAGCATACACACGTGATTAGGGAAGCTGGTGAGACAGACGTCTGCACACTTAAACCTACATCTGCCTCAAGGTGTCTGTGCTACAGCAGAGCGGATGAATCTAGATGAACTACACAAGCTCTTCCCTGGGTTTCCCCTCTGTTAATTTAGCGAGACACTCACAGGCATCTCCTATTTCCAACAGTAGGCCCAAGTCCATCTCCCAATTTTGTACTTCCTAGAAAGGATGGAGATCAGAAAGACCCAGAGTAGAATTTCTAAATGGAGATTCTTTAAAATTTAATTTTATGTTTGTAGTGATTATCTCAATTCTTCCAGCTACTCTGAAGTAAATTCTTCATCAATTTGCATTGGCGAGGGAGATGGGATGCTAGCTTCCTGCTGAATTTTCCACAACTCTGAGTCCTATGCACCCTGCTCTCTGTGTTTCTGCCCTACGGCCACTGCTCCAACCTCCCACAGACCAGCAGCCACGGAAGAGGCCTAATGAACGTCTGCCTCCTTGGGATGCGAATGGCAAATATACAGAATATGACATAAGAAGAAATGTTATCGAGGCAGGGGGTCCACAACGAGACTTCTCATTTGACTAACACCTGGACTGCATCTCAAAGAAAGGAGAATAGCGAATATTTTTTTCAATATATAATTAAGTTTGGTGAGGTTTTATTTAATCTTTCCCTAACAGAGAAATCATCTTGTTTTTTAAGAACGCATGAGAAATTCCAATTTCAAGGTCTGCTTGGCCAAGGCCACCTAAGGAAACCTGAAATTTAAAACAATATCTAGCAGACTACAAGGTGTAAGGCATTCGGAGGTGACCACACTGGTGCTGAGGACCACAGGGAGGCGACTTAAAGGCAGAGAGCAGAGGAAAGCTCGCCCTGCAATGTGCAGCTATGCAAACACCAAGTCAGGTAAAAGCAGCCTTTTCAACACCAGGAAGGTTTGCTGGCTTTCCTGTCTGGGGCTCCTGGAGCTAGGGGAAGAAACCTAAGTAAGGACAATGAGTGCCGCCATCCTCATTGGACACAAAAAGAACAAAAATGTGCCTGTAGTGTGGGTAAAAACGCCCACTTGCATCTGCCCGGGGAAAGAAAACGAAACACTGCCACTCAGAACAGCGCAACTTTGACCCTGACTCAGCTGTGCATCTGATGCACACGGGGGCGAGTGCCTTCTTTCACCACGTGCTGCTCCATCCACCTGAGCAGCACCTCGGCCTAGAATTCCCAGAAGAAATCAACCTAATTGGCTCTCGGACGTGCTAGGTATTTCCAGGCTCTTTACTGCCTGGAATGCTGAGTCTGAATCTGGGCTCTGCAGTAGGCTTCACTAATTAATTTTATTTTACATAATTGGAGTTAGGGACTCTTGACATCCAACGTAAATGTATGCAGAATATTCAAATTACACTTGCTTTCTGATTTACTTTGGAGGGAAAACATCTGGCTGCCTGGATTTGAGCTGCTCTTGAATGACAGTCTTCTATATATCCAAAGACCGGATGCAACACTTTTAGAAAGCCTTCGAGATGACAGAACACAAAGGAGGGAGTAAAAGAGGCCTTTCACGATAGCCACAGTGCCTTTTCCCCCAAGCCTGGGACATGACGGCCGTCTGAATTCCATGCACCTCCTACGACCAATGTGCTACCTGAAGCAAAGTTGATTTTTGATTGACTTACTCAGAGCAACATACATCCAGAATTTATTTTTTAAGTGGTCTCCATTTTAGCTATATTTGATCCATCAAAACAGTCCAACCATAATTGAATCACATCAGTTGTCACTCACTTCAAAGCTCATTTTACCTGCTGCCAACATGTCACCAAATTAAACAGTGCCTAAAGGATGAACCGTTCAAACTCCGAAGAAACCTGACTTATCCGTAAGTACCTTAGAACTCAACAAGGAGTCCCTGAATTACTGAAATTTTAACTGGGTTAAAAATATTAAATAAGAGCCAGGCAAGCTAGTGCATGTTGTAATTCCAGCACTCGGGAGGCTGAGGCAGGAGGACTACCACGTTTGTGGCCAATCTGGGCTACACAGTGAGTTCAAACCCAGCCTGAACTGCATAGAGAGCCCCTGCCTCAAAAAATGTAAATGATATATAAAGTATTCGAGTAGTAAATTTAAGTTACAAATATGAGGAATCTAAGATTAATTTCAGGCCATTGATTTTAATAATTTTCCTTTATGCTTAGTCATGTTGCTTTATACCATCATTCATGTTGAATCAATATTTGAGCACAGAAGTTATTAATTTTTGATAAAGACCAGGAGGGTTAAGTATCCTAGGTCAGCTTAGTGTTTTGATAGGAAATTGCTGCCTTATATCTCTGCCTTATCACCATTATGCACTTAGAAGCTAGTATTTTTCTTGTTTCCAGAAATGTCTTTTATAAAGCAGTGCACTAAGTTTGAAACAGCTTTTTCACACTTATTAAAAATAGTCTCTATTAAAATAGTTCAATATTGAGAGAGAGGCTGCATAGCTACAATATGCTCATTGATTAATTTTTTATTTGAAACTGCTAATAGCAATTCTAGGAGAAAACATACTTTGGTTCATTGCTCTCTTTTAAATAGTTGAAATCTAGTTTTTATAATCTGTGATAGCAATTTAACTTCTAGCGGTATATCCTTTCCCTACTTCATTCTTGCCCTCTCTTGACCAGATAAAACTGAAAGTATTTTTTCTTTAACTGTGAGGTACCTGCCGCCTGAAGGTATTTTCTCCACCTTGTTACTCTCCTGGGCTTTGTATGAAGTCATCGTGCTCCTCTTCTACATTACAGTTTGCAGCATATCTTCTTCTGGCTTTCTCATTTGCCTATCTGCTTGCTTAACCCTTTAAATCATCATCTTTTCTTATAGTTTCTATCACCATCTATTAGATCAAGGAGCCATTATTGAGTCATGTATCTGGGCCACCTCTTCCGAGGATACAGAGACCACCACTTCCAATTCAGCACACCAGACTGATACACATCAGGACCTTTCTGCTTTCCCCTTTCCTCTCATGTCCCAGGTCCCACTGCCAGAACTTTTCAGATCCCCCACATGCTGCTGAAAGGACCACACAGATGTGCGATATACAGCTCCCTCACTCTCAACAGCGACTTCTTTACTTGTTCCCTTGTATGTACAAGGGTCTCTTTTGTTTTTCCTCTATCACTACAGGCTCCCTGCTAGTTCATAAGACTCCAGGTAGATGCTGCCGATTGCTTTCTTTTGTGGTACTGAGGACTGAACCAAGGGCCAAACGTATGTTAGGCAATCTCTACCACTGAGCTACATCCCCAGCCCTTGGGTTGCCTTTTACATACATCTTTTCTTCTGTGTAAAATATCAACTGCCCACATGATCATTTCAATAGATGCAGAAATAAGTGCCAAAATGCAATGTTCCTTCATGACAAAAACTCTCAACAAATTAGGTAGAGAAGAAATGTGCCTCAATGCAAGAAACACCATATATGACAAAGTCACACCAACATCACATTTAATATGTAAAAGGTGAAAGTTTTCCCTTTAAACTTTTGAACAAGATAAGGAAGCTCTCTTGCCACATTGATATTCAACAAACTACTGGAAGTTCTTGCTGGAGAAACTGGGCAAGAAAAAGAAATAAAGGGCATCCAAATTGGAAAGAAGGAATTGAAACTGTCCCTGTTTGCAGATGATATGATCTACTATACAGAAAACTCTGAAACTTTTGAAGAACTAGCTAACAAATTCAATAAAGTTGCATGATATGGAATCAACAGACAATAATTAGTAGCATTTCTATATGCTGATGAGAAAGTACTTTTTAAAAAATAATTCCATTTACTATAGCTACAAAATAAAAATCTATACAATGAAAACTATAAAACATTGATAAAAGAAATCAAAGAAGACAAAAGTAAAGGAAAAGATTACCCAGGTTTATAGATTGATACTATTAGTGTTTTAAAGCAATGAATTTTCTAACAGTCTGATACAGTCTGTCCTGCAACTCAGCAGATCTCAGCTTATCTTGTTTCTCACTCATTCATTCATGCTGCAAACACTCTGCGTCTGCTGTGGTATTAGACACTGTAGTATGTACTCAGGGTATAGCAGGGAACAGGAAAGGCTTTCTTGGAGCTTCTTTACTTAATTGCCTTCTTTACTTAATCTTCGGTTCCCAGGACATTGAAAATCACTGATTTTACCCACACTTTCGTTCGTACCTACATGCTCCACTCAAATTTGCTGAATATACCACTATTCTCCAACTTTTCTCAACTACTTCAAATCCTTTATTCCAGCTGTGTCCTCTTTGTCTGCTGCCAACGCCTCATCAGTCATTCCTAACTCCTTAATTTAACTTATGAATAATTTTTGTGTGTGATTTTTTGTTATAACTGAAAGATTTAATATTTGAAAAGAATAGTGGAAATAAGAGAAATATCCTGCTTTAGTAAACTCATAGTACCTATTTTATTCTAAAAGGTCCTCAAAGAAGAAAGAAGTCATTGGTTTATTTTTAATCATTAGGTATCATTAAAATTGTCAATACATCACCATCAATAACCACCCTTTCGATCACTTATATTCACAAATTTAGGTATCTTTATGAATTGAAGTGAAATTATTTATCTGCTATGCACACACACACACACACACACACATGGGCTTTCATACCATTATTTACTACATCTGTCAAAACTTTAGAAAAACATTCAGAAAAGAAAAATGCTCAATAATGTCCCTCAAACTGCTCACTCCAAACTTACTTTCATGTCTTTGGAAAGGTAATCTTCATTTCTAACAGAAAGTTTCCCCTCATTCATGCTACAAGATTTCATTCACTTAGAAAGAATCCTGGTCATTGGTAGGTGACATAGACTTAGCACTGAACAAAACATACCCGGTCTCTTCGCTCCCACAATTCCTGAATGCAACAAGTTCCTAACATGACAGAAAGCATGTTCAATTTAAAGCTAGAGCACTGGCTAATTAAAGGAGAGATTCTACCACGATGCACTTACTCTTCAACTCTACCTCGTGGTCCTTTCATAGCTTACAGCTTTTTGCTGGCTCCACCCTGCCTTCTTGGGCAAGGGACAAGAACACATAACTCCCAGCATGCCTCTCTGCTATCAGGCAAAAGGACATTCATGAGATCATCCAAGATGACTCCCTGTCTAGTCCTTTCTAGACCTCAACACTTATACCTGAAATTCGGAGAAAATACTGCTATCTTTATTAACACAAGCAATTGAGGTTTGTTATAGGAAAATTAGAAAAAAATATATAAACAAAATGAGAGACAACAATGAGAGCCACTGGGATATTCTACTTCTAGAGAATCATTTTTGTCAAATGTTTGATGAGCCCATTTATGGTGTCGGCCATTGGGCAAAGGGCTGCAGACAAAGCCATAGCCAGATATGGTCCCTTTCCTCTTTAGCTGGGATGTTTCTAACGAGGCAAGAATTATTTCTCTTTTAGGATTTTATTTCCCATACACATTTTTCCGTGTGTACAATTATTTTTAAATGGCTACTTCCTTATTATTCTGTCACCAGCTTTTATGCCATCCGGCAGTATCTTGAAAACATCTTCCTCTATCAACAAATATGCATGTGCACCAAATCCTAACTGTAAATAAATACCACCTTCAAACATCTGTGCCCCTCTTTGCCTTTTGTCTCATAAGTATATCCACATTCTTATATATACAAAACCTTGCAAAGTAAACAGAAACATAACTTCCTAGTTTAGGTTTCAAGTGGTAGATTTGTAACTGAGAAAAGTGGCGTCCTGTATTTGGGAAGATAATTGAATCTGATGTTACCAGTTTGCTGATTTGAACATTGCAATTTTATTATTTCAAGTGTGCCTATTTCTCCCTTTTTTTTGTTTTAATGGCCACAGAACCCAAACCACAAACCAGACTTTCCTGTCCTTGTTCCATAACCATATTTACATCTCCCACCATATGTCAGCACATCATAATACATACCTGAAGACAAACAGGGACACTTGGTCAGTGCTAGGTCAGTAACATTCTCTTTCTGTAAAGTCAGACCTTCCACTTGGTTTGTCAAATTCCTTCTCATTTAGAATAAACAAAGTCAGCATTGTTAGCTTTATGCCATAGTTTAAATTAGAGGGGACAGCCCACTATTCTCTCTTATTTCCTGTTCTTCAGTATCCACCTATTCTCCTACGATCAACTGTCTCTCCTCATGAGCCTTCCTCCAAGTCCCTGCACACTGTTAAGACTCAGAGCCTTGGATCTCTCACTTTCCTCTGCCCTACCCAGGGTCCTCTCCATAGTGGAAAGCCCAGATCAGCTGCATCTCCTGTCACGGGCACCAGTGACTCTCTCTCTCCCTCTACCTCTCTCCACGAGGTTATGTCCTATGGCCTCCAGACTCTCACAGGGCACACAGCACTGCCCCAAACTAGAATCCAGCAACCCCAGTGTCACCCCTTTAGTAGCTGCTCCATTACCGCCTTTTTTATTTTAATCATTAAACTTATTTAAGTGCTAAAAACAAAATTTGAAATAAAATTGAGTGCTTTCTCACAGAAAACAGAAGCAAGTTCAGAAATCAAGTAAGACTGTTAGAAGAACTAAGGAGTAGAGGGAAGGGAGTGAACTGGCAGAGAATTTGATTTTTAGTTCTGAACATTAAGAACTTTTGTCTATTTCAAATGTTTGACAATGATGATACTTTTCGTTTAAAGTTAAATAGAAAGTATTTTTCAAGTTTAAATTTAAGTCATGTATACCTAGTATTTGCTGAGGGTTTATGATGGGTAAAGCTAAGAGCTGGGCATGGGTTATATCTCATCAACTTCTCGCCAAGCCCTTATGAGGCCGGTGTTCCTGTTATTCCTATTCTGTGATGCAGCTGAGGTTTGGAGAAGGTATCTTGTTGGGTCACACAGCTAGCATGTGATGGGCCACCAGGAGCCAGGTCTTTCTAAGGCTATGCACTGCGGTATCTCCCCTTGGCATCTGCTCTTAATCAGACCCTTCCGAGGCTTTGAGTGGAGACCACTCTCCCAGAGAACAGAGGTGGGAGTCTCCTGGTTCCTGGCCCTCCCACATCTAAGTGGCAAAATTAAATCAGAGCATGCCTGCCATTAGACAGGAGATGCTGCCACTCCAGGCCCTCTCTGGCCAGCCTCCCTCGGGCCCCGGGGATCCTGGGCTGGGGGACTGCAATGGGCTGCAGGGGCTTTCCCTTTCATCTGGCCTTGCCTGGAGGGATAGGCACCTGGGTTGTTTTCTCTGAGTCCCGGCCCGGAGGCTTGTGTTCTCCCAGCAACACCAAAGAGCGCAGCGCATCCTGGAAATTTTGACCCTGAAGGTCACAGTAACAGTGTGTGTCTCTGCAATGGAGAGGCTGCGTGTGTTTCCCAGTAGTAGAGGATCACTGTGGTCGGTCTGTGATCTAATTTTCTCTGAAAGTAAATACCTTGATTTCTGGTTGTGTTGTCTCTCTTGTCCCCCTGTCTTCTTTCCTCCCTTCCCTCCTCGAAATGTTACTTTCCCTTTGGGGTTCTTACCCATCCCTGCCTCTCTGTCTCGACTCTCACAAAATCAGGATGAATCTCTACAAAAACAGCATATTAGGTCCCAGTCCAGTCCTAGGAGGACCACCAGGCCTCCGAGAAGCGATTACCCAGAGGAAGCCAAACATTTCTAAGGGTCGTCGCCAAAAACAGGCTCTTCTTTCCTCTTTGTTTTTCCTCAGCATACTGATTAGAAACAGGAAAATGGTCCCTTGCTTTTTATACTGACTCTATTTACTAAATCCCAAAGAAAAGCAACATGCTATTTTTCTCTGGTTCCTTTTACAAATATCCTAAAATAATGTGATCACTTCACCAAGGATTGTGCTATTTATTTTTTAATTATAAAAAATGAATTTTACTTGACCTTTAAAAAGTATTGAGTCTGAGCCCTTCATGGTGCAACATTCCTGTAATTCCAGCCCTCTGGGAGGCTGAGGCAGGAGGACTGAAATTTTGAACCCAGTCTGGGAAATTTAGAAAAACCCCGTCTCAGAATAATATGTGAAAAGGGCTGGAGATGTAGCTTAGTGCAGAGTCCCTGGGTATAATCCCCAGTACTGGAAAAAAAAATTGAGTCTAACAAAAGAATTCAGGATAAAAAATAATACCTCAATATTCTTTCTTCATGGCACCCAATGGCCAAAACTAAAACAGTTTGGCAGTAAGACAGGACATAAAGTTCTATTTGTGTTTCCCAAATTGTTGTACTTTAAAATGTTCTTATCATTTGATTGTGATGAGATCACTTACCATGACGTATATCCCCAGAACAGAGTGTTAGGTGCACAAGGTTGTTAACAATAGCCACAACAGCATACGGCAGATCTCAAGAACTAATCCATCTTCCGTAACTGCAACTTATACCCAGCACCCAGAAACTCCAGGTTCCTCCTCCCTCCGGGCCCTGGAAATGGCCTCGTTCCTCTTTACTTCTGTGGTTTCCACTATTTAAGATTCCTCACTGATTACGAATTGAGACCACCAGGTTGCAGATGGAGGCTC
>PVJO010029471.1:6432-16880 GCA_004026905.1 Hystrix cristata | reverse complement strand
GTCCTGTACATGTTGGCCCTGACCAGCAATGGCCTGCTGCTCTTGGTCATCACGATGGATGTCCGGCTCCATGTGCCCATGTACCTCCTGCTTGGGCAGCTCTCTCTCATGGACCTCCTGTTCACATCAGTTGTCACCCCGAAGGCCCTCCTGGATTTTCTGCACATAGAAAACACCATCTCCTTTGGGGGTTGTGCCCTTCAGATGTTCCTGGCACTGACACTGGGTGGTGCGGAGGACCTCCTACTGGCCTTCATGGCCTATGACAGGTATGTGGCCATTTGTCATCCTCTGAAATATATGATGTTTATGAGGCCAAGAGTCTGTTGTTTCATGGTGGCCTCATCCTGGATCCTGGCATCCCTGAATGCTTTAGGACATACTGTATACACAATGCACTTCTCTTTCTGCATGTCCCGGGAAATCAGACACCTTCTCTGTGAGATTCCAAACTTGTTGAAGCTGGCCTGTGCAGACACCTCCAGGTATGAACTCATGCTTTATGTGACCGGTGTGACTTTCCTGATTCCCCCTCTTGTTGTCATTGTTGCTTCCTACACACTAATTCTGTTCACTGTGCTCCACATGCCCTCAAAGGAGGGGAGGAAGAAAGCACTTGTCACCTGCTCCTCCCACCTGACTGTGGTAGGGATGTTTTATGGGGCTGCTACACTCATGTACATCCTACCAAGGTCCTTCCACAACACCAAACAGGATAATATCACTTCTGCTTTCTACACAATTGTCACCCCTGCCCTGAACCCCCTCATCTACAGCCTGAGGAATAAGGAAGTCATGGGGGCTTTCAGGAGGGTCCTGGGGAAATATGTGCTGCCAATACACCCTGTCTTTTAAGGAGGGCTCATAGCTCATCTCTCTCCATTCTTTCTCCAAGTCAGATTGCTGTACTCATGCATTCTTTAATCTTATACTCTGTCTGAGATATTACAAACCCCTTTTAACTTTATGCTTTATCAGCTGATGTGTAAAGAGATTTTAAACTAAATTCACTTGGTATATATCACTGTGACTCCGAAAGCCCTACACTGAAACATTCTAGAAGAGGAAGCTTTGAATGACTTAGAGTCACTCTGTGATAGAGGATCATCCTGACACATTACCAAATAGATATGATAGTTAATTAACTAAACATTTCAAAACGATGTAGCAGTAAGAAACAGTAGTGATTTTGGACTGAGGAAACTCCAATAGCCCCTTTACCATCAGAGGCTTGATGGTTTCTTTCGTTTTTCTTTTTTTCTTTTATTAGTACTTGTTTGCTACACACAATGTTTACATTCCTCTGGGGGAGGGGGTACATGTATGTGATACAGCTTGTCTCTTTTTTGTTGTTCTCTTCCTCTTGCCACTCAGCTCCCTCCCTCTGCCTCTAAATCATCTTTCCCCATTTCATTCTTGCTGTTATTGTTATTCTTAGCTCATGTTTTGACATATAATGTTTACATTCATTGAGGTCATCAGGTTCCTTTACATGGCGTAGTCAGTTCCCCTCCCCCTCCTTCAGTCTCCTGGATGCCTTTCCACTTGCAAGGGATCTGTCCCTTGTTTCCTTCTATCTATCTGTCATTATTCTCTTTGTTTGTACTTTGCCTTACTCAAATTAGAGATACAATATGGTATCTAAGCTAATGTGACTGGTTTGTTTCACTTAATATTATATTTTCCAGATTTATCCAATTCTCTACAAATTGTTTGATTCTTATATTATTAACTGAGAAAAAAATCCACAGAATATACATTAGACCTCCTATTAATTAAAAAAGATAATAATTACTAAGGAACAGTAATAGAAATGTGTCTGCATCTGCATCTAGATCTGAGGAGAAAAATTGCATTTACTCCGTAAGTACAAACACCTACATCAAGATAGTGAAAGGGTCTAAAGAAAGGGAGCCTGGTATTTCTAGTTGGAAATGTTCACAAAGACATTTTGAAATGGGGCATTTTTACAATGCCCAAAATTAAAGTTAAATCAAAGAAATGAATAAAATAGAATTTAAAGCACCCAGGTCTAATTAGAGGAGATACACTAACAATGAGAAAAATATGTTGTGTATATTGTTTGAATTTTTTAAACAGGTAACCTTACAGATACACAGATGTGTATTGAACATCAAAACAATTGCCAAGGAGATCATATTTGGGGAGTTAAATTATGTTTATGTCTGTGTCCACTAAAAAGGAAATATGAAATATATAATTTACAAATATTTTCCCACTCTGTGGGTTGTCTCCTTACTCTGTTGATGATTTCTTTTGCTATGCAAAAGCTTTTTAATAGCATGTGATCCCAGCCATTGATTCTTAATAGTATTTCACATGCAGTCTGAGTTCTGTCCATCCTAAGTCTTTGCCTACACCTATGTCTTCAAGAGTTCTTCCTATTCTACCTTCCTGCAAAGTTAGTGCTTCTGTTTTAATGTTTAGAGCTCTGATCCACTTCAATTTTAGCTTAGTGTATGGTGAGAGACATGGGTCTAGTGTTAGTTTTCGTGGAAAGCCAGTTTTTCCAGTACCATTTATTAAAGAGGCTATCTTTCTTCCAGTGAGGGTGTTTCATTCCTTTGTTGAAGATGAGGTATTTGAGTGTGTTTGGGGTTGTTTCTGCATCTTCTAACCTGTTCCGTTGATCCTTGGGTCTGTTTTTTGCCAGTACCATGCATTTTTATCACAGTAGCTTTGTAGTATAATTTCAAGTCAGAGATTGTGATGCCCTCTGTCTTGCCCCTGTTGCCCAAAATTGTTTTTGCTGTTCTTGGTCTCTTCTGTCTCCAGATGAATTTTATGATTGCTTTCTCTAATTCTCTGAAGTATGCTATTGGTATTTTGATCAGAATTGCAAAAAAAATTTTTGCCAGCTGTTCCTCAGACAAAAGTCTAACACCTAGAATATATAAATAACTAAAAAAAAAAAAAATCAGATCTCTCAAATTTAAAAACCCAACCCAAAAACGGGCATCTGGAATGAAGGGACACATCTCAGACGAAGAAGTACACATGCCAAATAAATATATGAAGAAGTGTTCAACATCACTGGTCATTCAAGAGATGCAAATTAAAACAACACTGAGCTTCCATTTCACTCCAGAAAGAATAGCTATTGTCAAGAAATCAACCAATGACTGGGGCTGTGGATTTAGCTCAGTGGTTAAAGCACTTGCCTATCAAGCGCAAGGCCCTCAGTTCAATCCCCAGCACCAAAAACAAAACAAAACAAAACAAATAACCAATGGCATATGCTGGTGGGGCTGCAGGGAACAAGAAACTCTCCTCCACTGTTGGTGGGATTGTAGACTGGTCTAACCACTGTGGAAATCAGATTCCACAAAAACTAAGAAAATGGAAACAAAGCTTTTGTAAAGGGGGAGGGGAATGGGAAAAAAAGAAGCAACAAGATGTGTCACATACAGGTACAAATCCCCTATGATGAATGTTATCACTATGTACATCTAAAATGTACCATTAAAAACAAAAACAAAAAAACTACAACCTTTTGACTAGAGGATCTAGCTATTCCTCTTCTTGGTATCTTTCTGGAAGAATTAAAAGCATCATACCACAGCGATACATGTACAGCCATGTTTATAGCACAGTTTGTAGTAGCTAGATCTTGGAAACAACCCAAAAGCCCAGGAAATGAAGAATGGATAAAGAAGATGTGTTTTTTTATACAATGTATACAATGGAGTACTACTCTGCCATAAAAGGGATAAACTTGAGACATTTCTAGGTAAATGGTTGTACCTTGAGAACATACTCTTAAGTGAAATAAATTGGACACACATGAGTACATATTGCACTGTTTGTCTGGTATGAGAAACTGTAAGTGTAAATAAGGATGAAAATGTATAATAGATATGGTGAAAAAGAAAAAAATATTCAAATGGGAAGAACTAGGGAGGAGGGAGGAGGAAAGGAAGGAAGGGAAAAGGAAAAGGAAAGAAAAAGAAAATAGTGGAAGAATGCAAATAAACCTGCTGTAAGTAAGGAGGGGAAGAGGAACTAATGGGAAGGGTAGGGAAGGGGAAAAACAACAACAACAAAAATCATGATATATCATGCACAGGTACAAATTAACTATGATAAATGCAATTGTTACGTACCTCTACAATGGACCAATAAATCTTTTCTGGTTCAACAGTAAACATGTTCTGGAGATTTACCAAGAAAAATATATGTAATTCATTAGTAAGCTAAATGTGCTTTATTACTTTATATCATTTAATGTGTGGGAAGATTTATTTTAAAAATAGGAACTTGAATTTGTTGAGTATAGGAGGTTCGAAATACTGCGGCTTATGTACATGTCTTCATTGTTGAGAATAATGCTTTGTGAGAACTCAGAAATTATGGGTTTTTTCCTAAATAACCTTATATTGCTTACTTCATAAAGCTGCATTGTAATATAAGTGTTCAAGCTAATTAACACAAATACTTATAAAAACTGAGAAATTTCAAAAATTTAGAAAGTAACAAAAATCACCTATAAAGGTTTCTTTTCGTTTTTTGTTCTGCATATCTGTATTTTGCTAAATTTAAATGTAACTGATAATTATACACAATTTGTTATTTTAGAACTGGTGAACCTTCTTCCATGTTACATGAGGATATTTAGATTGTTGATAGAAATGGAGCAAACCAGAGTCCCTGAGTAAATCTCTGTCTTGTATTATTTACCTGTGTGTCTTTAGACACTAAATTAAACTTTTTGCACTTTAGTTTGCTCACCTGAAAAGTTGTTACATGTACAGGCTCAATCTCATGGCATTCTTGTATAGATTGAATAAAAAATAAATGTCAGGAACTTAGACCACACCTTGTTAAATTCTGCTTCATACATGTTGGGTACTATATGGATGAATAATAAAGAGTCTTCAAAACACTTAATGTTATTTTTCTGTTTAGATTTTTTATAAAGGAAACATTTCATTATTTTATTGATAAAAGTTATATGTATTTATGGCATACAATGTGGTATTTACAATATGATTTTTACAAATGAAGATTAACATGGCTTTTTTTTTAAGATCACACACATTTTTCTTTCATTGCTAATATATCACTTAATATAATGTCCTCCAAGTTCATCCATGTTGTGATAAAGGGCAAAATGTTCTTCTTTTATAAACCTGAAGGTTCTCCATTGTGTATATACACAAGATTTTCTTTGTTCATTCTGGCTTATAAATATACTAATGACAAACTCCTTTACAATTGAATCATTTTTTCAATATTAAATCAACAATACTTATTGAAATTTCTGAATTATTAAAGAATAATTTGAGACTCACAATCATAAAAGAACTAAGAGAAAAATGACCATCATATAATTTAGTACCTTATTAAAAATGTTAAGCCCTTATTGATTTTATAAATGAGGTTGTTTCATTCCCAACAAGAAGTGACTAGATCATAGCTCAAAAGTAAATAAGATAACCAAGGCACACATCTCTTCTTCTTTGACAATACTTGACTTTCAGTCCTTACTAGTCTCAGCAATTATTTTGCATTTGTCAATTTGTCACTATTGAATACTCCTTATTTCTTTTTTTAAAATTTTTATTAGTACATGTTTGCAGTACATAATGATTACATTCACTTTAGGGATTGGTACATGTATGTAACACATTTCAGTTCCCTTCTTTCCCCCATCCCTCTTACTTTTCCAGCATCAGATTCATTTTTATAAGACCTTATAAAATTCATTATCATATATACAAATTGAAAATCCAACTATTAGGCCAAAGGACATATAAAATATGTAAGACATTTGTACTAAATCAAGGTATACTTTTAGATACATTGTCACCACTGGATTACAATATTTTTCATTTCCTTCCTCTTTTTTCCTATTATTTTTCTTTTATCTAGATAGATAATAGATAGATAGGTAGATAGATAAATAGATAGATAGATAGATAGAAGACAGGTCATAGAAAAACTATGTAGAGGAAATAGGAATATATAGGATATATATAGGAAATATATAGAGATAATAGGAAAATATGTATAGAAATATATATCAAAAACTCAATATCTACTATCTATATATTGAGTTTTTCATGTAAGAGAAATTATATGATACTTAAGCTTGTGTGTCTGAGTTATTTCATTTAACATTATGGTCTCGAAGTGCATCCATTTACCTACAAATGACTTAAGTAGATCCTTTTTATGTCAGAGTAGTATTCCACTGTGTAAATACCCATTTTTGATCTGTTCATCTGTTGATGAACATATAAACTATTTCCAAGATTTAGTTATTATGAATTTCACTACTATAAGCATGGGTATGGAAACAATACCCTTCACAATAGCATCAAGAAAAATGAAATACTTAGGAATTAACCTGCACAAGGAAGTGAAAGACCTACAATGAAAACTATAGTACTCTGAAAAAGGAGATTGAAGAAGACTTTAGAAAATGGAAAGATATCCCCTATTCCTGGATAGGCAGAGCCAATATACTCAAAATGACCATACTTCCAAAACTGTTACATAGATTTAACACAATCTCAATCAAAACACCAATAGTATTCCTTACAGAACTGGAGAAGGCAATTCTAAAATTCATGTAGAACCAGAAGAGACCTAGAATAACAAAAGCAATTCTGGGCATCAAGGGCAAGTTTGAGGGCATCACAATCCAGACTTCAAATTATACTACAAAGCTATAGTGCTAAAAATAGCATGATATGGGCAAAAAAAAAAAAACAGACTCATGGGTCAATGGAATAGAATAGAAGATATAGAAACAAATCCAGGCACACTCAGCTATATTATTTTTGACAAAGGGGCAAAATCCCTTTGCTGGAGCCTCTTTAACTGGTGGTGCTGGGAAAATTGGATATCCACATGCTGAAGGTTAAACCTAGACCCACATCTCACCATGCATTAAATTAAAATCAAAATGGAACACAGATCTCAACATTAGAACAGAAACACTCAATCTGCTGGAAGACAAAATAGGTAAAATTCTTGAACACATAGGTGTAGGCAAAGACTTTATGAACAAAACCCCAGTTGCACAATAAATAATACCAAGAATCAACAAATCATATCAAATCAAATTAAAAACTTTCTGCACAGCAAAGGAAACCACTAAAAGAGTGAAGAGACAACCTATAGAATGGGAAATAAATTTTGCCAGCTATTCTTCAAAATATTTTTCCAGCTATCCTAATATCTGGAATATATAAAGAACTCAAATTTAATTCAAAAAGAAATTCACAGACTGAAAGTCAAAGGATGGAAAACAATATTTCATGTGACACGAACCCAGAAAAAAGCAGGGGTAGCCATTCTATTTGCAGACACAGTGGATTTCAAGCCAAGACTCATTAAGAAAGACAAAGAAGGTCACTACATCCTTGTAAAGGGAACAACCCAAGAGGAAGAGATGACAATCATAAATATATATGCACCTAATACCAGCATGCCTAATTACATACAGCAAATATTGACGGACATGAAAAACCAAATAAGCACCAACACGATTGCAATGGGGGACTTCAATATGCCACTGTCACAAATAGACAAATCAACTAGACAAAAAGTCAACAGGGAAATATCAGAACTAAACCAAACTCTTGAAAAAATGAACCTAGTAGACGTATACAGAGTATTCCGCCCCACAACATCAGAATACACATTCTTCTCAGCTGCACATGGGACTTTCTCCAAAATAGACCACATACTAGCTCATAGAACATGCTTAAGTAAATGCAAAGGAATCGAAATTATCCGATGCATACTATCAGACCAAAGTGCATTGAAATTGGAAATAAACAGCAAAAGGAACCACAAAAATTCCATAAACACATGGAAATTAAATAGCACGCTCCTGAACAATCAGTGGGTCAGAGAAGAAATTAAAGAAGAAATTAGACAGTTTCTGCAATTGAACGATTAGGCCAATACAACCTACTGATATTTGTGGGACACAATGAAAACAGTTCTACAAGGGAAATTTGTAGCATTGAACTCCCATATTAGAAAAACAGAACGAGCTCAAAAAAACAGCCTAATGTTGAACTTCAAGTTTCTAGAAAAAGAAGAGCAACTCAAACCCAGAGCCCGTACAAAGGAGAATATTATAAAGCTCAAAGCTGAAATTAACACAATTGAAACTAAGAAAACAATACAAACAATCAATGAATCAAAGAGTTGGCTCTTTGAAAAATTAAATAAGATTGACAAACCCTTAGCCAACTTTATTAAAAAAAAAGGAAATAAAAGACTCAAATTCATACAATTAGGAATGAAAAGAGTGAAATCACAACAGATCATGCAGAAATCCAAAAGATCATCAATACCTACTTTGAGAACCTGTATTCTAATAAGATCAAAAATACAGAAGAAATAGACAGATTCCTAGATACATATGAATTACCAAAACTGGATCAAGAAGGTATAAAAACTCTAAATAACCCAATATCAGCCACTGAAATTGAAGAAGTAATTAAAAACCTACCAACAAAGAAAAGCCCAGGTCCTGACAGATTCACTGCAGAATTCTACAAGAAATTTAGAGATGATTTAATTCCACTAATTCTCAAACCCTTTAACAAAATTGAAACAGAAGCAATACTCCCAGATTCATTCCTGGAAGCAAGACTTACCCTGATACCAAAGCCAGAGAAGGATCCAACAAAAAAAAGAACTACAGGGCAATCTCATTAAAGAACATAGATACAAAAATCCTCAATAAGATACTAGCAAACAGAATGCAACAAGTTATCAAGAAGATTATACACTATGACCAAGTAGGATTCATTCCAAGGATGCAGAGATGGTTCAACAACACAAATCAATAAATGTGATACACCATATTAACAGAGCCAAGGACAAAAACCATATGATCATCTCAATAGATGCAGAAAAGGCATTTGACAAGGTCCAACACCCATTCATGATAAAAGCCCTGCAGAAAATTGGAATAGACAGTCTTTATCTCAATCTGATAAAAGCCATCTATAACAAACCAGTAGCTAACATCATACTAAATGGTCAAAAACTAAAAGCTTTCACTTTAAAATCCAGAACAAGACAAGGATGTCTGCTCTCACCACTCTTATTCAATATAGTTCTGGAAACATTAGCCAGCGCAATTAGACAAGCGAAAGAAATAAAAGGAATAAGGATAGGAAAAGAAGAAGTTAAATTATTGTTATTTGCAGATGACATGATACTCTATATAGAGGACCCCAAAAACTCCACTGAAAGACTTCTAGATTTAATAACCAAATTCAGCAGCGTAGCTGGATACAAAGTCAACACTCAGAAATCAATAGCATTCCTCTACATGAACAAGAGACTCACCAAGAGAGAAATAAGGGAAACAACACCTTTCACAATAGCATCCATAAAAATGAAGTACCTAGGAATCAATCTGACGAAGGAAGTAAAAGATCTATACAATGAAAACTACAATACTTTGAAAAAGGAGATTGAAGACGATATCAGAAAATGGAAAATATCCCTTGCTCCTGCGTAAGAAGAACAAATATAGTGAAGATGGCCGTACTCCCAAAACTGCTATACAGATTTAATGCAATCCCAATTAAATTACCCATAGCATACCTCACAGAATTAGAGAAGACAATCCTGAAATTCATTTGGAAGCAAAAGAAACCTAGAATAGCAGAAGCAATTCTGGTCGACGAATGCAAAGCAGGGGCCATCACAATCCCTGACCTAAAACTATACTACAAAGCTACTATAATAAAAACAGCATGGTACTGGCACAAAAACAGACCCCAGGACCAATGGGACAGATTAGAAGATGAAGAAACAGGTCCAAACACTCTCAGTAACCTTATCTTTGACAAAGGGGCCAAACAACCTCACTGGAAGAAAGACAGCCTCTTTAATAAATGGTGCTGGAGGGCTGGGGATTTAGCTCAGTGATTAGAGTGCTTGCCTTGCAAGCACAAGGGCCTGAGTTCGATCCCCGGCACCACAAAAAAAAATAAATAAATAAATAAATGGTGCTGGAAAAACTGGCTCTTCACATGCCGAAGGTTAAAACTAGACCCATATCTCTCCCCATGCACTACGCTAAAATCAAAGTGGATCAAAGATCTAAATATTAAAACAGAAACACTAAATCTATTGGAAGATAGAATAGGTCAAACTCTTGAAGACATAGGTGTAGGCAAGGACTTTATGAACAAATACCCACTTGCCCAGGAAATATCAAAGAATCAACAACTGGGATCTGATCTTATTAAAAAGCTTTTGCACAGCAAAAGAAACAACCAACAGAGTGAAGAGACAACCCACAGAGTGGGAAAAAATTTTTGCCAGCTATTCCTCTGACAAAGGACTAACATCTCAAATATATAAAGAACTCAAAAAAATCAGACCCCCCAAATTTAAAGACCCAATCCAAAAGTGGGCAGCAGAAATGAATAGACACTTCTCAG
>PVJO010029470.1:0-16766 GCA_004026905.1 Hystrix cristata | reverse complement strand
TTAAAACCATGTTAAGTATAATGAAATTGTAAATTAAATAGAGGATGGATTTTAGCTTTTCTGATCATCACTCACCAAGAGATAAAGTTGCAGCTGGATAAGGGCTTAGTGTGTAAGAGAATGTTTTGAAGCAACCAAAAGAATACTCACATCCTTACAAATACTAAAAATATTAGAATTTTATAGATGGGGGTTTCATCATGGTAAAATTACAAAGTCAATGCAAACTCATTGGAAATTTGACTGTGTTATTTGGGTAGAAAAATTGGATAGGAAAATGTTTAAGGTTTGAGTTTTTTAAAAATCTGATTTTTCTTACCTTTTTATTCTCTCTGGCCATCTAGAGATAAACCCTGAAAGATGCATGCATGTTATGTGATGGCAGCCAGTGGTAGAGAGGGGACCAAATCTTAATAACGGTATATTTTATGAAGAGGATCGAGATGTAACCTCGATTTTGATAGATACCACTGTCAATTCCTCATGCTTAGTACATGAGGAAAGAAACAAAACACAGGCTCTTCTTGAAAAAGGCTGATGATGGTGACCTTCCCTTTTCTATCTGACTTTTAAATTATGAAGTCACCTTAGATACTGACCTGAGCCTTACCCTTCTCTTTCTTTATGTCTGAGAAATCTTAACCAGTTATGTCTTCAAATGTCATTCATTGCTGTACATACTCATATTTAATTTATTATCCTATAACTTTCCTCTCAGTTTCAGACTAACAAGACTTTCTTAATTATCTGGAATCTCAATAAAAATTATGTATCCTTCCCCAAAATCTAGCCCCACCCCCGTAAACTTCCCATATTTCAAAAAATGACAGCGTTAATCACCCAGGTGCTTAGAACCCAAACTGGCAATTTATTCTTGTTTTCTTTATCTTCCTCATACATCATGTCCAATAGCCTATTGATTTCATTTTCAAGTTACATATTAGATCTGACTGGTCATCACCTCTGCCTCTATAATTCACTATCAGTTATTCCTGAAACCTTCAGCTGGTCTTGTTGTATCTATTTTTGCCTCCTCTACAAGACAGTCAGAAGGATCAGATAACTCCTTAAAAGCTCAAAATGTCTTCTCATTGCAAAATCATTACCAAACCATCTAAAATCTTACCAAGTGCTGTGGCTTATTTCTCGATGTCCTCCCAAAGCCTTGTGCTTATAAGTGGGACTTTTGGGAGGTAGCTGGATCATGGGTATCTGATGCTGGATTAGGGTGTGTGATATCAGAACTAAGAGTATGTGTGGATAATGGAAGCCCCCCCCCCTTAGTGTGTGTGGTTACAATCAGGAGGCTCAGAGCCTGGGTGGAATATAAAGGGACAGAAAGAAGGCAGGCTTGCTGCTGCTGCTTTGCTGTTTGCTGCCTTCTGCTTGCCACACCATGGCCTGTTTCTCCTGTGTGATGTCTCTCTGCCATGGTGTCCTGCCTTGGAGCCAGCCAACTGTGGAGTGAAATTTCTATGAACTGAAATAAAACTTTCCTTCTTTAGCTTGGGGTATGGAGTATATTGTCTCAGCAACAATAACAACAAAAACTTACTAAGACACCAAGCAAAGCATTATTAGATATTCATCAATCTCTTGTCCTCCTTAGAAGAGTCTTACTATTATTATGTATTATTATTATTTTACTTCCCTACTGTACTTGAGAATCAAGTAACAGCATAAAGTCATATTGATATTTTGATTGGGATTTCCAAAAACTGTATGGTATTCTTCCTATAAAACTAAAACTAGAGCTCTTTATTCTTCTTCTTCCTGTCCACAAGCACAGTATTGTCTCATTTATTTAGTTCTTCGGAAACATCTCCAGTTGAAATTTTACATCTTTATCTATTGTGGTTTTGTATCTTTTAAAAGATATCCTAAGTACTTACTGTTCTCTGATACTTATATACATTATCCTTAAAATTGTATATCACAATCATTTGTTGCTCTTTGCTAACACTCCACCACTTGTGCTGTATTAATATTATGCTCGATCACCTTATGCAAATTCCCTGTTACTTTAGTAATTTATCTTTATATCTTTTGGGGTCCCTAGACAAAAAGCTATCATATCTACTACAAATACTGTACCTATAATCCTATGTCCTTTCCAATTTTATATGTCAAATTATTTCATTTGTTGCTTATAAAAATGTTAAATATGAATGTTATACTGGGACTTTTGACTAATTTCTGATTTTATAGGCAATTATTCTAATTCTTTCTTATGTAAGATCATACTTAATCTAGATATTTCTTTTTTTTGATGTTAAGGTAGTTCTACTCTTAGTCTCCCAAGAGGTTTGCCTCATTCTTTTTGTCAATAATGAATGAGTTTTACCAGGTAATTTTTGTCTGCATCATTTCAAAAAAAAATGATAGTTCATTTTAATGTGTTAACATTGCAAATTAATATATGTGGGTTCTAATATTAAATTTTTTTTAATGTTCAAAGGTCTGTTTTTACTCACTTCCTGTAATCTGAGATTTTCTTTATGGCCTACCACATTGTGGTGGTTTTAAAACACGTTTATTAAACTTTTTGACCTTGACGTATAAGAACCTGGGCAAGTCTCTAACTTCCGTGGAGAAGAGACTGTGAAGCCCATGAGACTTTAAAAGATAAGGTCGCGAGAGTTAATGCCACTTCTGACTTTATCTCATCAGATTTTTAGATCTTCAGTTATCACACTGGGAGTCTAGTTATTCTGAGCCTTTGTGATGGAAATACAACACAGCAAGATTGCGTGGAAATATGGAGTCACTATTGCTCTAGTCCGCATCTGTTAAATCTTCTCAACTCAAGTGCTAGGAATTCAAGTGAGGAAGCCTTTATATGAGTCCAGTCCCAGCTACTTTAAATAATTTGAGAATCACTTACTTGACTGCCACCAGCCTTTAGACCATGAGAGATAATAAAATAATTGTTATTTTAGCATTAAAGTTGGGATGATTTAATATGTAATAACAGATAATTAGGAAAAAAAAGAGTTACATATTTGGTTAATGTTCCAAAAGAACTTGAGAATTTGAGAACACTTACATACATCCATATTATCAAACTTACTATGTTGTTCAGATCGCATTATAATATTTATATATCATACTTGTATAAATGCATATTTTATACATTAATAGACTTATATAATGCCTCCTCTAATATAACTTGTCTATGTCTTATTTATTTAGTAAACATTATGTATCAGTAATCTTTTCTACTATTTTCCTCATTTTAATTCTGAGTTTAGTCCACTTATATATTTATTGGATTATTGATAACATGAATTACTATATTATGTACTTCAAAATGTGAAACATTTCATGTCTCATTTAATCTTATTATTTTTAATGGATGCCCAGATCCCCCTAGAAATATGAGAATAATCTTTGTATAATCCAAGGTCTCATATTATGCTCACATTCTTAGCTTCCTTCATTATACTATCATCCTTGAAATCAGAGACCAGGAAATCTGTGTCCGATTTTGCCTTCTGAAAGTTTTAGTAGACAGACTCTTTTTAAAATAGCCATGCTCATTCATGCGAGAATTGTCTATGATTTCTATGTGGCTACAATGGCAGAGTTAAGTTTTTCCACAGAGACTATATGATTCCTTTTTTAGATTAATTATTTTAATTGATATGACATATATATTCTACATGGCTTATAAATTTAGAAATACTTCTTATCTGGCCCTTCACAGAAGAAAAGGCAACTTGTTTTCTAGACTTATTTCTTGCTTATTACAGATATAGTTTCACTTTATAAAACAAGGATATAAATCTAAGTGTTATCTGAGTTTTCCTTCCCTAAGTGGGATGATGGAACACAAAACTGAAAAGACAGACTACCTCTTGCTCTAGGCCAAAAAAGAGCAAGCCATAAACACACACACACACACACACACACACACACACACACACACACCCAGTTCATGCTGGGTTTCACATAGTTCTTTCATGGATTTTTTTTTTTCTCTGTGTTTCCTTTAGAATAAGAATTATGGAACCTTATAGATCACACTACATATTCTCATTCTCATCTGCTTTTTCTCTTTGTCTTCTTCATCTTTTTCTTCTTCACTGTTGTCTTTTTCCTTTCCTATCCTTGCAACTGTTTTTCTCCTGCTCCTCTTTCCCTTTTTTGTTTCTCTTCCTCTTCATTGTATTATTTATCTTTTTCTTCCTCAAATATATCTACATTTATATACATATGTACGTGTTTGTAGTGTATAATGATTGTGTTCCTTGTGGAGACTTGGAACATGTACACAACACATCACAAAGCCCCCATTTTTAAAATATCATTTCTCTCCCGTCCCTTCCCCTCTCTCCATCTTTTGGTTTCCTTTCTTATATACTAAAGATCTATCTTGCTATTTCCTATTGTCTATCTTTCGTTTCGTTCTTTATTTATATTTAGAGTTTCTCAGAAACTATGTGATATTTAAACTTGTGTGTCTGAATTATTTCACTGAACATTACGATCTCGGGGTGCATCCATTTTCCTACAAAAGGCTCAAGTGTATCTTTCCTTATGGCAGAACAGTGCTCCAAGCTGTCTTAAAAACTCTTAATTCATAGGTGAACAGAGTCAGACCTTGAGCTGGAGGCGATGTGCAGGCCACAGTTTGGGGATACCCATTCTCAGGAAAAATTTTGAAAAGTCAATAGCAGTTTAGAATCTTTGAATATCCAATTTCCTTTTCCAGTGATATTTAGCAGTCTATCTTTGTGTTAGGTGGATGCCACATAATTGGTTTCTACCTGGTGGAATGCAAGCTGCAGCAAAACAATCACTTTCAGGCCTGACCTCTAAGGCATCTTGCAACCCATTGCATTTTCTCTCTTACTTCCTTGGCTGTCTGAATACTGTGATCCAATCAAGGGTAGAAGGACCTAGAGGCAGAGTGTGGAGCACTGAACAGAGGAGCACACTCTCTGGAGGGGCTACCCGTCCGTCATCTGCCTCACCAGAGTTTGGATGTGAAGGAGAAATAGATCCATGTTGTACTAATTCAAAGTAAGTAAATTTATCTAACAAATTCTTAATGTTTTTTTGTAAAGACGGACTCGAAAACTTTAGTTTGCAGAAGAAACCAAGCTTTATTGCACACTCTTTATTGTACTCAACCTTTGGAAATACCTTGCATTTGTCACTTTTGCATCACTATAGCGAAAGGCCTTGGGCAAGCTACTTTCTGGAAAAAAAAATTATTTAACTCATGATTCTGGGGGCTCAATGGCATATTGCAGTCATCAGCTCAGCTCTTGTGAGAGCTCCCGTGATTGTGTCATCTTATGAGATGGCAACTGCAGGAGGCACTCAAAAAGAAAAGATCACATCTTGCAAGTAGAAATATAGAGAATGACTCAGGAGTCAGGGCCCTTTAAAAAAAAAAGAGGTAGTGGATTTGTAACCAGGACCTTCTTACTGAGATATATTCCCGTTTATTTATTTATGGAGAGCATCTCACTAATCTGCTAAGTTTCCTAGGCTGGGCTTGAACTTGGGATCCTCTTGCTTCAGCCTCCCAGAGAGCTGGAATTACCAGTGTGTGGCTCAGGGTCACTCTCACAGCAGCTTACGCCCATGATACCATCGTGTCAGGCCGGGCTCTGGGGCCCGGGTCCTCCCGCTAAGGGGCCTGCACTTTCACGGTTGGTCTCTCCACCCAGCGGAAATGTGGCGGTGGAGTGAGGCTGACTCAGAACTGAAGGTCTCTCCAGTGTGGAGTGAGAAACTCAGTTGACCAAAAGTAAAGTAAAGCAGAAATCTTAGTGATAACAGTGCAAAAAGAGAGTGTGTGGGGGGGGGTGGCCACCCTGCAAGCGGGCTGTACGGCAGGGAGAATCTCAAGGCGAAGTTCTCAACCCGATGTCTTTGCCTTGTCTATATTTAGAGGGGTAAGCTGATTTTCTAAAAATAACTTCCTCTGACTGATACAGTCAGAGTCTTAGCCTCTGTTTCTGGAGTGAGCCGAGGTTCACAGGACCTACAGACACAGAGCGAGAAGTATGCAGTTTCTGGGGTGAGCCAAGGTTTGCTGGAGCTATGGGCACATAGTGAAGAGTGTGAAGGGTCCTACAAAGGGCATCATGTCATGAGCAAGCGCGTGGTGACTCTAGCATGCTGGCCTCTCAGGTCATGCTCTTTGCTGCCTGTTTCTCCCTAAGTAGCCCTACAACTTCAGATATCTCACAAGAGCTGCTTAACCTTTCACAACTTCCGAGTGACCTAAGTACCTTTACTCGTTCTCACTTCTTAAGGTTTTCATCATGTCCCATATTGCCACCTTGAAGATCAAGCTTTCAATACAGAGACTTCGGGGTGCACTTTCAAACCATAGCATCTGGAATACAACTTTTGCTTTGTAAATTATTTCCTAACTCTGATAATAGTGTTGGGCCATATTATATCTTTTTTGTGGGGTGCTGGGATCGAACTTAGGGCCTTGTGCTTGCTAAGCAAATGCTCTACCACTTGAGCTAACGCCAAACCGTATTATTCATTTACCAGGCTATGGGCACAATTTTCTGGAAGTGCTTTACAACATGAGCACTTTTGAGGTTATTCTTAGGGAATTTCTTCCCTCTCTCTCTTTCTCTGTCTCTTTTCCTAAGAGAAGCCTTTTCTTCTTCCTCTTCTTTTTTTTGTTAGTATCTGCTTTAGGATTCAGGTTAGAGATGGAGTATACATAATTCTCATGTTTACTCAGTCAGAAATGGAAACATGTGGTCTCAATAATACTAGAACAAAGAGAAAGAATATATGAAATCAGAAACATAGCTAGAAATTCAGTGTATAATTACCTTGGCCACACATCATCTAAGATTGGATTGGAAACATCTTTAAAAGCATTGAAGTAAAGCAGAATGCAATGATGTTAGTTAATTTTGTCGTCATCAGAAGGCAGTTGAAATGTGACTTCCTGCCACACTTGTCAGCGACTAGATGGAATGTCGATCATAATATCCAAATCAGAACCATTCAAAGTACGACCGAATAAAATGTTGTCTCGAGGACGAATAGAATGTCTCTCAACTAAAAAACTGTCAATCTTAGAATATTAGTGAGCTTCTGACTTGCAATTCAATTTGATGTCTCTTCTTTTCCCTGATTCTTAAATATTGATTATAAATTTGTTTTCATTAAATTTTCTCAACTTCATTATGAATTCAAACTAAAGCCAAAATGTTCCTACTATGCTGTTAGGACTAATGATATAACGATTAATACAAGGTTTACATTAAGATTAAAAAATGCAAGAATTCTATGTCATTTTTTCAAATAAAATTAATTTTCATTTATATGAGACAATTTGAATGGAAAGCTAGATTTGTCAAGGTTTGCAGGTTAGTGAATCTCCCAAGTATTTTAATAAACATTCGAACTGCAGATAGCTGATTGGAAATTATAATTGAATTTGAACTGTAATATTAGCTAATGACAAAGTTTATGGTGCAGATATATTGTAATCCATTAAAATATTTGCATTGTAAAGGGTCAGAAACATAAAGACTTACTTTAAAAATGTTCATTCAGAAGCATATGCCCTCAGTAGTATGAACTTTTTGCAGAGAACTGTATGATAATTGTTTTTCTTTCTAGAATTTAAAATAGTTCAACAGCACTTTGAAACAAATGTCTTACAAAAAAATCTGTGGTACCATGTCTAAATTATCTCATTCAAAATAAAAATTGAAATGTACCAAACTGCTTTTTTTTCCTGGTGCAATATGGCAATTAAGGACATCTTTCTCAAATTGTTTTATGCACTCAATAAAGAAAATAATTCCACATGTTTATTTGTATTAATATGAAGAGTAAATTGATACATGACAGGCAATTACTGCAAAACCTAGAATATACTAGAATGTATTTCACTAAATATCTTTAAAAGATAACTGATGTTATCATTGTTTTCTAATAACATATATCCTACCCTCTAAAATTGATTTTGTTCATATTTCCCAGGCAATAAGAGGCATTTTTAATGAATCACATTTAGATAGCCAGCCTTGTTCATCATTATGGTATGTGCATGTGTATGCACGTATATTTCAAATGTAGATGGAGAGAAATTGTCTAATTAAAATCATGTCCAGGTTTGGCACAAAATAATAGGTTGGATTTAGAATAGGGATGTTATACTTCAAAATAACTTTTACTAGGTGGAGTGAACCAGAAATTTTGAGAACAAAGGCAAATTTCTAAGCAGGGTAAAGAAAAAAAGCAATAAATAGAAAAGGGTCCAGCATCAGTGACATAAGAAATGGGAGGTTGTCAAAAGTCCCTGGCAAGGGTAATAATATAAGTAAAAATAATATAGGTATAATAAAAACCTATCAGGTTGGCTTCCCTGAGGATACATGTTGAGATGAAGCCTTAGGGAGTATCTTTTGGATTATGTTTATGGGAGAATGAAATAAATAAGATGGAGAAGAGAGAAAATTCACCTGCAGTACAGTTGCAACAAAAGCTACCACCATTCCCACAGCAAGTGTCACCCTCAGGCTGGCTCCCACTCAGATAAGCAGCCAGCTGCATATGAGGCCACCTGCCTCCACCCTAGAATTTGGTAGGTGAGCAATGATCACGAATTTGAGCCCAACCTGGGCAATTTAGGGCAACACCCTGTCTCAAAATAAAACAAAAATTACAAAAGGGCTGGAGATGAAGCCCAGGGTGAAGGCCCTAATTTCAATCCTTAGTACTGAAAAGAAAAAAAAAAACAAAAAACAAAAAACAAAATCCAAAACCAGACAAGCAGGAAGGGTGTTCACACTGACCCCTTACTGCGGGGCATTGGAGCTGAATGCCCATGACCTCAAGTGAGGTGCTGCCTTTATCTACTGGCAATTTTACGAGAACCAGCCACAGAGCAGCCCAGGACTGGTCAGCTCAGGCGTAAGGAGGACAAGTGTGTGCATTTAAGAGCCTCCACCACTCCACCGTTAAGCCAAACCTTAAAGCAGCCAGTTCAAAGTTTCCTGACCTGAAGCTCTGAAGAGAAGAGGGAATTGAACAAGAATTTGGGAAGACCGTTGGAAGGTCATGTGAAGTCACTCTCCAAATTTCTTTTACAGATTCAATAGAGTAAAAGTTGAGCAGATAATCTGGAAATGACCAGAGTTCAGAAACCCCCATTTTTTACTATAGAACTACACAATAATATCAGAATTTTAAGTGGAATTTGTCAATGAAATGTATTAATTAAACTGCTTTGGATTATATTTCTTGCCTGCACAGCTGTTTCCAATTACATGATTATAGCTTACAGAGCCAACAACTGAAATCGTGTTTTTTACCATCCACGGGAGAAGGCAGCATACTGTAGAACTATAAAAATAAACCTTCATTATGCAGCAGCATGCAAAGCAGGAGGACCGCAGACTCCAGCCACGGAGGGGAATTGTGCAGAAACATGCCCTCCGGCCTGAGGCATATTCTAATTGACATGACCTGTCCCCGAACTTCTTCCACAGAGCAGATACTAATGAAGAGTCAGCCTCGGAAGTGTTCCGTTAACAGAGAGATGTGTCTCCTCATTATATTTGTCCACAAGTTTTAAATAGTGTCCCAAGATCACTGCTGAGACCACACGAAGAAGTCAGAAGGGCTCTGTCGCCCAGGCTTTCAGTCATTCTGCCTGCATCTGTGGGTTTCGGGTTAAGGAAGTAACTCTTGGCCCTTGCAGCTGGAAGAGCTTCACAGGTGTGGCTTTTAGGCACTCTGCTCACATAGATCTGAGTGTGAATCTGTTTCCCCACTCTGTCACCCTGCTTTTAAACACTTAGTAAATAGCAGAAGTTAGTATATATCAAAACGTATCATTGTGACAACATATTTCAGATAAATCACTTAGTAGCGATGCTATTTCAGCCTACTAATTAACAAGCTATCTCTTATTGAAAACTTCCTCTGTGCCCCAACTCTACTATTTCTATGTATTTTCTAACGAAATCCTCAAGTTAACCTCATGTCCCCCTATATTATTATTATTATTATTATTATTATTATTATTATTATTATTATTATTTTTATAGATGGAGGACTAAGGCTTAAAGAGATAGTGTGACAGCTAGTAAATGGTGCAGCCAGGATTAGCAATTAGTGATACTTAATCTTAACTAATAGTAATGGAAATCCATTAATGTTAGGTCCTTTGGTCACTAGTGCTATAGTATTATTAATATGACTTCTACTCTTGCCGTTCTTATTAGTACAACACAGTGCTACACTACTAAGAGACAGCAAATGTTTGCCTTGCAAGCACAAGGCCCTGAGTTCGATCCCCAGCACCAAAAACAAAACAAAACAAAACAAAAAAAACACCAAAAAAACCCCTAAGAGACAGCAAAATCTGGTTACAGAATTTTATCATATCTAGTCCTGGTTGAAATTTGGTTCTCTATGGTGACATTTAGCTGAAAATCATAATGTCAAGATTGTGATTTTTCAGTTGGAAATTATTTTTATACTTGCGTTCTGACTTTCACTATTACAAATCTCCAATATATTGCTTATGGGACCTATTAATCTATCCACTAATGACTGTCCACTGTAGATATGGGAAAGTCAGAAGCATAACAAGAAATGAAGTAGGAGGTCCTCAAATTTGTAGAGTGAAAGGACTGACATTTGAACCCTGATCTACACTATATTCTCCACACAATTTCTTAATTGAGAAAAAATCCGTAAATTTGATTTAATACCCTTCCTTTTCTTTCTGAATGACATGAGTACATTTTTCACCCCATTTGAACAACATGTCAATATACTCCTGAGGCAATAACATGCGATACCCGGTATTCATGGTGAATGTTTCACTTTGAGGGTCTCGGAGTGCTGTCTTGGCATGACGTTGCCAGATGTTTGAAGGGCTGAACCTGAGGAAGGCTCTGCGTGATTGACAACGTGTAATCTTGGAAGAAAGCACAGAGCCACTTAACATATGTGATCTCGTTTGAGCCCCAAGACCGGCGCTTCAGAAGGCACGCACAGACGCGCCGCTGATTGCTTCTCACACAGATGACTCTAGGGAGTGGGTTCCAGGATGGACAGCCAGGGCAATCAATACTCAGCGATAGATTAGCTTAAAAGTTGATTTTCTGATCCAGATCAACTTAGTTTGGCTGTGGATATAAAACTTTTTCTTTCATTTTTAAGACAGGGGAAGAAGTAAGGGAAAATGGAAAGCACTTTTGGAAATTTAGCCCAATGTCATAGGCAAAGATCCAGATCTGGAAACTAGACTTCTTACTCGGAACGTTGTCACAGAGTTCAATTTCTTACATGTTATCAGTCAAATTGCTTGAATCGTCTAAACTATTTTTGTATGTAAACAAAAGAACTTGAGTTTGGCAATGTGTGGGTCTTTCTGGAAATGAATTCCGAAGACATATTCAATATTTTGTGGCCACTCGTGTCCTCCTGTGTAAGAGCGATCCGCTTGTTCAGTGGGTTTCCTAGCCCTCGATCACTCACACACTGACATAATGATTTTGCACCTCTGCTTGCACTATTTTGTACTTAGTTTTTAATATGGGCTCATAATTATACTTACATTCCTTTAAAATTAAATCAAAATTTTAAAGAGAATAAAATCAATCTTGGCTTTCACCGAAATGAACATACTATGTTCCAATGAAGTTGTCACGGAAACTCACCATCCTAGTAAAGCTACCAATATATGTTGCTGTTATAATAATTAATATTATGATCATTGCTAATATTAGGTACAAAACATTGTGATGGCCATTTTCATACATATTTCTTGCTGATGTTAGTCCTTTGTATCCAGTATGCCAACTTAAAATATCAAAAAAAACTCACAGAATTTTTCATATTACCATTAGCATTAATTAAAGAAAAAAACAAAATTAAAAAAGAACAAAAAATTTGAGAGACCCTGTAATTGAACCCACATTCCTCTGCAGCGTTGCACACAGTAGGATATTAAGGAAGTTTTGTTGAAGATACTTTAGGAAAGTCTAGGACAGAATTCAAGTAACTTGTTCAGGAAGGCAGAGAAGTGCATCTGTTATCAGAGAAAGCAGACCCTTATTTTAGCAAATGCTACTTGAATTTATTTTTCTTACCTCTATTCTCTACAGAGTATGGGCTAAGATTTATTTTTCAAAGAGTTGGAGGTCGTTATATAAAAATGACCTCTAAATGCAAGAATAGCAACATAGTTAAAAAGTTCATGCTTTGGACAAGTCAGCATTAATGTAGACTGGAGAGGTAATTTGGCGATCTCTTCCCCTTCTCCAGGTAGCTTGATGAATGACCATTCCTTTATTCCGTGTTCCAGAGTTTTATGGGCCATGCAGAGTGCAAGATCAGAGTTATTTGTGCCTGAAATCCAGCCACACTTAATTGAATGTAGTAAAATACCTGATCAAAGCATTTCCAAATACCAAAAATTCCAATTTTCAGAAAAATTTTGTTAGTGTTTGCAAATAAATAAGAAAGAAACTTTATTTCTGGTTTCAAAGAGAACCTAAAACTGCTAGCATTGAAAATTATTTTAGGAGTCAATATTCACTCAGAGCTTGTTTTAAGTAGAGTAAGGAGTGTGTACAATTGGTTAAATAGAGCTCTTGTAATTTGGAAATTTTCCTAGGTATTTATAAGGGTAGGATTATCACTAATTTGGATAAAATGAATAAAAATTTCACTCCAGTTTTCCGTCAGAAGGATATAATTGAGAAGGAGAAAGGGAAAGGATCCTAAACCCTATTTCTGATATTTAAATTTTCTGTTCATCATAGTCTAGATATTTGGGGACTTTTTCTCATAAACATATTTTCCAATATTATTGTATTGACATGTATTGACAATAGATTCACTATCTCAATATTAAAATTTTAACACCCTCCTTATTTATGACTTACCATGAAAAGTTAATACCTTGATTCTTTGCTTCTTACACATCTGTCATTCTTTCTTTCTTACAACTTCTCTATTCCACAAAAGTTTCTTTTCTTCAGATTTCATATATGAATACTCTTGCCTTTGCCTCCGAAGTTTCTCTTGAATTCACAAATTTCATTTCATTTTAAACATCATTTCTTCCTATCTACAGGCTCCCCCCTAACTTTCATCCAAATAATTTCCCCTAAACATTTCTGGCATAATTCTCCCTTGTCAAAGAGTACCAAAGAGTGTTCTTTCTAATCTAAAATGTGATCTGACCTAGTGATTTCTCCACAAATCTTCCCTAGCTGTCAGTACATGCTCCTAGTGTCCGATCCTACCTTGTAAGACCCTTCTGATTCAGACACTGATTTGTTCTCCTGTCACCCAGCACTCCTTGTGTTCCACTTCTTCCAACCTTACCGAACTTCTTCCATTCTGTCCAATAACTCCTGCTCCCTTCTCTTTTGAACTTCAATAACTTAGTACCCAATTCTGTTTCCTGTCACTTTCTCATTTATCTGGACAAAAGCTACTCATTCTATAACCCCATACTGCTCATGTTCCTTCTTGTGTGTTCTCAATCCACCATCCCACACCTGAAAAAACAGACCTCCCAGTGTATTGAACAGCCCATTTTTGTAGCTGTCTTCTCAACTAACTTTGAAGATAAGCTGTGCCAGATTTATCAGTAAATTAAGACTTTAAGACAGGTCCTGGACACTGAAGTTGCTCAGTAAATGTTTATGGAATAAAAACAAATCTTTTTTTTGTATAGGGGACAATTATAGAGAATAAGATTTAGACCAACTTCATTCCATTATCTTCCATGCCATGCCCCTTCTGTCCTCCTCTACCCGCTGCTACGTAGACTCACTGGAGTACACATACATCGTTCCCTTCTCTTTTTCCACAATAACAGGTATATTAGTGCACTATCTCCCATGCAGGTGGAATAAAAGGACAGGGAGGAAAAAAAGGACCAGCAGCAGATTATACTCAGGAAGCACTTCTTATGCACTGGATGACACTCTGCAAGGATTTCCCCAGCATCGGTCACTACATCTTTGCATCAGCAGCATGTGCGAGGTCCCGTTGTCATTCCTATTTTATAGGAAAGGAAATGGAGGCACAATAAGAGTCATAGTCTAGAACTGAACGTGAGTCTGTCCAGTTGCCTCCCAAGGGCAAACTCTCTTCAAAGCCACACAGCTTCTCTCATTGCACATTAAAACACTTTTCAGGTTTTAGTTCCTTGAGACCATAAAACTTGCACTCAAGAACTGGAGATATTCCTGTAAATATGTATTTAATAGTGTTAGAAAGAATTAAGACAAGTCTTTCTTGACTTATCCACGTATTCCCTCACTCTATGATAATATTTTCTTCCACGATCATCTTACTCAGCAGCAGTACAATGACATGGAAATGGAAAAAGCAAAAAACATCTTGTCCTGGAGCACATCTCAACCTTGCCCAAGGCCAGAGCAAAAATCTGGCTCTCTGAGGCACTTTTCCTTCCATGGGTCTCTTTGGTACACATCTCCTGAGTTGACTTCGCTGCACACTGAGTGCTTCTCGAGGGTCTTGCAGTGTCTCTTCCTGTCACAGTCAGTTATAATACCGGTTACTTAGAGACGAAAGCTGCTCTTAATGCACCTGCTGCCACCCCTCTCTGTGAACTGCATTCATGTTCGGTTTTGAATTGTAATTTCCATGTCAGATATGTGGGGTGGGAAGTGTCATTTCTGAGATGTTTGGATCATATTCTTTGTTCTTCCGACTAGTGGGATGCACACGTGGATGTGTGATAAATGTCAGAAATTCACTGAATTAGTGTGAGAATCTATGAATCTGTCTATGAGTTTGTTGAAACGGAACACGGTCTTGGTTCCCTCAGGTTTCTCTATTGCATGGACCACTCTGCTCCTTACATTTACTTATCTGTCTACATAGAGATGTACATTCCTTCTCTTTTAACATTAATCAACTCGATTTCAATTGTGAGATTCAATTTCAATTTCAGCTCAGGACATCTCCGATTCCACGAGGTCACACTACCTCCACAAATCTTTCCCTTCTGTGATTCTGTTCTCACAGGGCTGTGATCATCTATTTACTCATGCATTTATAATGTCTCCAAAAATAAGCACTTCTGTTTTAAAAGCAAGGAGTGTAGTCTCTCCCTCTCCAATACCTGGAACCAAGACACAATATGATTTGTGAAATGAATTAATACATATTTTAAAGTTTCGCTAAATCCTAGAGAAGCATATTGATGCAATCACTCAAAGTCCAGTAGTTTGACCTGGGTGCCTGGGACAAGTAGTTATACACTGTCTGCTCATGGTCTAGAAGATGCTAGAGGAGCAAAGGAACGTCTTTTGAAGTGTGATACGCTCACTCATGCCTCTTCTACAACTGTTTCAGCTGTGGTGGTATGCACATCTAGTCCCAGCTACTCAGTACACCAAAGCAAGAGAGTTCTCTGAGTTTACAATTTCAAGAGCAGCCTGGGAAACATAGGATGACTCCATCTCAAAAGAAAGAAATAAAAACAAGAAAAATTATAATAACAAAACTTAATAAAATGGGTGCTTTGCTTCTAATAGAGAAAAAGGTCAAGGGCTTTTTCCTCCTTGTCCTCCTCCTTTTCTTCCTCTCATTATTTTTTTAGTGCCACAAAGAGTAGATAGTGTTGGGATTTGACATTTACAACTACAAAAGGCACCCTTGATTTTGCTATTTCTTAGTACTGGGTTCCAGTGTTGTAAAATTTTGGTGTTTAAACACAGCCATTTCTCAAAAGTTTCAGTGAGCTTTAACAGTAAAAGGTTTACCTGTCTTAGCATAGAGTCCCTGGGATTCTGAGAAATGTCTTCCTGGCCGTTTCTGATGATTAGTGCTGATATTTCCTAGCAAAACTTGTGCCCTAGCAAGTATGTTTTGGACCAGAGTATTTAACCTTGAGTACAACTGATTGGCCCAAAGAAGACTTGCCACCTTGTAGGCCTATCAGCGATTTGTCTCATGAATACACTGATTGTTCTATTTGATAGTAACAAAGATGAGGTTGGAAATACCCTGATTCTACCATGTAAGGGTTGTGTTAACTTAGTTAAGCCATTTAACCTCGTCTACTTTCAATTTAAGAGCAGATTTTTGCCAATTTCTATCGTAAAAGATGCTTGGATAGGTTAATTGGAGTAGGATGGGGTAAGTAGAGAGATGAAGATCAGGTTTGCATTTTAGAGGTAACACATTTCTGCACAACTGGAACTATTGCTCATAACATGGATCCTGGGAACCTTGTTTTGTAGTCCTATGAAGTGATTGCTGAAAAATGCTTTTACTGAGTTTGGGACTGTAGCTCAGTGTTAGAGCACTTGCCTAGCATCTGCAAGGCCTGGGGTTCAATCCCCAGTACAGACAAACAAATAAAAGTGCTTGTCTCACAGCCACCCATAGACTTGGAAACCCCGTAGCTTGGATGTGTACTCATGAGAGAAGAGTCCACTGGCACAAAGATCTTGGCAGCACATTGTCTCCTCATCAGAGGAGAAGAGGATTGAATTTCTGCTGCATTATGGAACAAATTTTCCTTTAAGCCTGCTGCATATGTGAGGTATGTCTCTCCTTATGGAGAGAATGACTGAAATATTGAGACATTGGGAGCTGACCTGCCACTTAGTGATGACACAGATTAGAGATTTTCTTATTGACTTAATACCTATTTGTTAATCACTCTCTGTGGCACCCGATATTCAAATACCCTCTGATTAGGGATTTATTGGTCTGGGAGATGATCCCTTTATCACTCAATTCAGGTCAGTGTAAGT
>PVJO010029469.1:0-16787 GCA_004026905.1 Hystrix cristata | reverse complement strand
AATGGATATTGGAATGTTTTACTTTTAAACTATTAATAGAGTGAATTATACTAGTATGTTGCTAAAATTGCACAATAGTAATACTACTGAATAAAGACCATGAGATTATTTTATAGCATTTTTTAATATGCTGCTGAATTTTATTTGCTAATATTCTGTTGAGAATTTTTGCTTCGATCTTTATAAGAAAGATCTAACATTCTTTTATGCCTTACTGGTTTTGTTATCAGTGTTTACTACTTTTATAAAAGTGTTGGAAAGGAGTTTATCACTAGGCTCTAAAACTGGGGTTGCAAACTACCATTTGCAGGCTATTTGTAAATAAAATTTTATGGTAACACAATCAACTGTGTCCATTCATTTATATACTGGCTATGGTTGTTTTCATCCTATGAACACAGAATTGAATAGATTCAACAGACTACAAGAAACTCACAAAACCAAAGATGCTTAGTGTTAGGCACTTTACAGAAAAACTTTGTTATTCCTCTTCTCTGGAATAATTTAAAAAGCACTGGAATTACTGTTACAGTAAGGCTGGGTAGGATTCCATGTGAAACCCCCTAACTCACCATTTCCCTGAACTGACTTTACTTCCTATTTAATGTGTTTATTGTGAACACTGTTTCTACATTTAGTACTCATTGAGAGTTTGTGACCTAACATATTTTGAACGTTTCAAAGGTACTTGAAAAAATATGTGTATTTCCCATTTGTGAAGAAACGTTTTTGAATACATATTAGCTTCACATATCACAATTTGCATCTACACAAGTGTTGTCCTTTGTGCTTCTCCGCTGATAATTTTTTTTTTTTCTGATAGGTGCCGAGAATCAAACTCAGGGCCTTTACAGAAAAGGAGAGATAAATTCTAAACGCCCGTTACTCTCCATTTTCTCTCATCTTTATTTTATTGTTTTTTTTTTGTGCCAGGGATCAAACTCATCTTTGTTTATTAATGTTGGTTATGTATTATTTCTTATCCTTAATTTAATCTTACCTGATATGATACCTGATACACGATGTTTACTTCTTTTGTTTTCTTTGAGCTTGTACTTTCAGGAATTATTTTGAATCCTCTTTTTGTTTATATTCAATATTCTGTTATAATTTTAGTATGTATCATAATTTTGAATATAACACTTATTCTTTTATTCTGGAGTACAGAGCATTTAGTGACTAAATCAGATGTTTAATTTATTTAAACATGTGAGTTTCATCAGCTTGTTACGAGAGATTTGTTAAGTCCTAGAAACATATTTTATTCTATTCTTCCATCCTGATTGTGTTTTTAGTGTTCTTCTATCATTTTTTATGTACTATGTGTAATCTATGTACGTGTATTTCTTATAATAATTGGAGAGCTTACTCTTTAGTAATACTTTTTATCGATTTATTATTAAGAAATAAATGTCATTTTTCAATATAACCAATCATTAAGACTTTTATTTCTAATTCTTCAGCATCTCTCTCAACTAATTGCTTTTGGTAGATTATACTGTTTACTTTAGTGATTACTTTTCTTTAAAATTTTTATTTTTTACCAGAACATGTATTGATACATTGTATACATAATGATCATTTTCATCATGGTTATTTTGTATGATACATCTTGGTTTTCCCCCCTCTTCCCTTTGCCTCCCTTCCATTCCCCTGTCCTTCCCTATTTGCAGCAGGTTTCTTTTCATTTTTTCATTTTTTTCCTTTTCTCTTTTCTTTTCTTTCTGTTTTCCTTCTTTACCCTCTTCTCCTTATTGTTCCTCAGACAAAGGTCTAAAATCGAGAATATATAAAGAACTCAAAAAAATCAAACTTTCCAAATTTAAAGACCCTGTCCAAAAATGGGCATCTGAAATGAATAAACACATCTCAGACAAAGAAATAAAAATACCAAATAAATATACAAAAAAGTGTTCAACATCATTGGTCATTTGAGAGATGCAAATCAAAACAACGCTAAAATTCCATCTTACTCCAGAAGGAACAGCTATTATCAAGAAATCAACCAATAACAAATGCTGGCGGGGCTGTGGGGAAAAAGGAACCCTCCTCCACTGTTGGTGGTAATGTAGACTGGTCCAATCACTGTGGAAATCAGTGTGGAGATTCCTCAGAAAACTACAACTAGAGGTTCCATTTGACCCAGCTATTCCTCTACTTGGTATCTTGCCAGAACAATTAAAATCATCATACCACAGTGATATATGCACAACAATGTTCATAGCAACACAATTTGTAATAGCTAAGTCTTGGAAACAACCCAAATGCCCAACACTGAGGAATGGCTAAAGAAGATGTGGTTTTTCTACACAATGGAGTACTACTCTACCATAAAAAAGGATAAACTAGAGACATTTGTAGGTAAATGGATGCACCTTGAGAGCATACTCTTAAGTGAAATAAATCAGACACTCATGAGTACACATCCAATTCTTTTCTCTGATATGAGAAACCATAAGTGTAAATAGGACAAAGAGATATAATAGATATTATGCAAAAAAAAAATAGTGATTACTTTGAAGTCTCTAATCACCAGTGTAACAATATTAATTTATTAATCAATTTTAAATCATGTTACTTCCCTACTTCTATGGAAGATGAGGGCACGAGAAACTTTTCTCCTTTTCTTTAATAGCTCTTTCAGTTATATGATTTCTACACTTTCAATATAGATAAGATTTTTATGTATTCTGTTACTTAACCACTGAGTGCAGATAGAGATAGATAACAGAAATAATAATGGTCCTTAGTTCATAGAAACTTCATGAGGATTTAGAACAGTGACTGAAATTTATTAAATAATAAACATTAGCATTTTCATCATTATTTTATTAATTGTATTCCTTCCATTTATTTTAGCCTTATTCGTAGAGCTAAATGGATCCAGTGGCATTCCGTTTATCTTTTGGTTAGGTGAAGATATGTTCTCTAGTTCCTTTAAAGACCCATGTGAACCACATTTCTTATATCTAAACATAAATCTTTTGCTTTTATACTTGAGTGGTGGTTTGGATTGCGATAAGATTCTTTGAGGACTTTGTGATTGCATTTATTATCTTGTCTGACTTAATGTTGTCGAGAAGTTTTAAATCAGTGTGTATTTTTTGTCTTAATGACAACTTAGTTTTTGGTGCCTCCCAAATTTCCTTTATCTATTTGAAGATTAATAGATGTAGGGTTTCTTTTTAATTTCTGGAATATTTAT
This sequence comes from Hystrix cristata, assembly GCA_004026905.1. NCBI lineage: Eukaryota > Metazoa > Chordata > Mammalia > Rodentia > Hystricidae > Hystrix > Hystrix cristata. The sequence goes on along the minus strand of PVJO010029469.1, from coordinate 13,582 downwards.
CTCTAAATATTTATTTCATCATTTGCATTATTTTGGTTCTATTAAGAGTATCAATAATTATTTTAAAATGTTTATTGGTACCTGTTTGTAGTGCATTTTGATTACATTCGTCATGTGGAGTTGATATGGGTACGTCATATTTCTCAATTCTTTTTTTAATCCCCTTTCCCTCCTTTCCCTCCCCCAATAATTATTTGTCACACTATCTTTGTATCATTTTTACAATTAACATTTTTCTCTTTATTCTTGATGTTGTTTATCTTTCATTTTGTTTGTTGCTTTTCACAATCTATGCCACCACATTTTCAGTGGGATTTAGTAGTGTTTATCTCTTTCTGCTGCTTGTAGTGCACTTCGTTTCTGAGTTAGTTTTCTTATTTATCTACTTTAATCTCTTAAAACAGCATTTGATTTGACATTTTTAATTAAATTTTCATACCTTGTGATGTATTTATCACATTTTAAATTTGCCCCATTTCCACATTATATGGAATTTGTTATTTGTCATTTTTCATTCTTTTTTTCCCTGCGAGTAGGAGCATATCATATCTTTTATTTAGGCTGGGGTAGGTCTTTCATCATTGCACATACTTGAGTAAGTTAAATTCCTGCTAGACTTATTTTTGAAGTCTGTAACAATGAGGAACATGCTACACTCTAGCAAAAATTCTATATAATGCTTAGTTATGTATGAGAGTGAGTTTATTTTAGCCCTTCTTTTTTTTTTTTAATCTTAGCCCGTCTTAATTTGGTAGCAGCATAATTGCTTACAATACAGAGTATTGTTCCTGCCTCTTCTTCACTGGCCGACTCCTCTTTCAAGTATGGTAAATGAAATATGTCCTGTCTCTTACTGTCCGGCTTTTCTTTCATCTTATTTGTATCAGCAAGAGATCAGGGAAACCTCCACCAAATCCTGTTCTCCTATTTCCATTACTCTCAGTAAGGAACTGTTGGTTTGGCTTTGCAAGCTTCCTTGAGATCTGCATCTGATGTTTCTTTCTGCAACCCTGCATGACTTTCCCTTCATCTGGCTGCCCTTTTCTGATTGTGTTCTTTGTTATGAAGGATGCCTTTTGTCTTAATCAGATATGGATATAGGTGGTGCTGATTTTGTTCTTTTAGATGTCTGGTCAATGTTATCTTTGCTGCCATGGTAAAATCACGAAAGCAATATTTTTTGTTGTTACTCATTAATTCTGGAAGCCAGTTTTAATGTTGGCAAATGACACTTGTAAAAGTGGTATTTCGTTTTCTCTCTCTGTGTGAGCAGCCAAGTCTCATCCGTTTCACCAGTCATACTGCACATTGAATAAAAAGGCTGCCTCATTAATCATTAAACAGTCAGCTCTAATTCCCAGCTCTGTTCCTTTCCTGTCACTGCATGTTGGCCACAGGAGTAGCCTCCCCCAACCTTCTCACCTGCTGATCTGGCTATTTATACCCTACGTGCAATTTTTTTTTTTTAAAGTCAGAGGATTTTGATCTAACTCACTCTTTCAGGAATGTCACCCAGAATTGGACAAACATCTTCATAGGTCTAGTCATGGCTGCCACAGTCAGCTGTGTCTGATATGTTCTTCTAGTCTCCTTCTTTTCCAAAGCTTCTCTATCCTTCGAAGGTCAACAAACATCCTGTAACAACTTCTCAAACCCCCAAGCACACAGTGAAGTCTCTTTTCTCTGAATTCCTTTATTCTGTGTCTCCTTTCTCATAGCACTGTGTTGTGGTGTTTAAAAACATGTATCTGTAGACAGGCTGCTGACATAGAGCCTCATTCTGTAAGTTGACACCTGGGTAATTTTGTGACTTAACCTCTCTTTGCCTTAGTAGGTGACCTAGAATAAAGGACATTAGGCTTAGTTGAGGATGGGTGATGATAATAGCATTTACCTCAAAGAGTTTCAGTGATTAATTTTAATTTTTATTTTGCTTTCAACTTGTTTGTTGACATGTGAAATTTTACAATAAATGAATAAACCTGAAAATCACTTTATAAAAATGGATTTCCTAATGATGTACTTTTATCTCCTGTCTCAAAGCAAAACCATGATATAAGTAAAAGTGACTCGCTTTTATATGTCATCCTCTATGTTGTATTTGGTTATGTGAGCTCTATATATGTGTGTGTCTTAAATCCCACAACTAGAATCTTCTTATTTTTGTCCACCATGGCACTAAACACACAAACATAAAGACTGTACGTCTTCATTGTTATGTTTTCTAACAGACTGATTGATAATACTGATGTCTGGAAGGACTATTTGACAATCATCTACTCAGTGCTTCTTTACTGAGTGCTTCCTATATATGCTATTTTAGGAGACAGAGCAGGTAAACTATTCAGACAAAAATTCCTGCCTTTATAAAGTTTAAATTTTGGATGAATAAATAAAACTTGTTCTACGTACTGACCAGGGTGGTGGAGAAAAATGAAAAGGAATGTATAGTGATGGAGAAGCAAGCCATGTGGATGCTAGCAGGAAAGCACTATAGACAGATTCAGCACACACAAAAGATGTGAGAAGGCAGAGTCCCAGGCAGCATCTTGGGTAAAATCAAGGAAGCCAAAATAGCTGGATTTGGGTGAGTGGCAAGCTAATAGGAGTTGAGGTCACTGAAATTTCAGATGAGTTCAGGTCTTCTTGTTCAGTGTAAATATACTAAGCTTCTCTCTGAATGAGCTGGGAAGACATTGGACGGTATTGATGGGATGAATGACTTATCTTGTGTTTTATCAGGACCACTTTGACTGCACTGTGTGGACAACACTATAGAAGGGAGCTACAAAGGAACTGATTGGTGGAGTAATGTAATAGACTATGGGAGAGATATTGGTATCTTGAACTTGATTCATATCAATTACAGGGCAGCAGTGTAAGCCACCAGGTGATATTTAGAGTACGCATTGCTAGAGAGACCTTCTAGACATAGTAGTGCCTGAATGGTTGGTGGAATAAACGAGTTTGAAGGTCAAGAGAGAAGTTCAGGATGGAGGTCTAAATTTTGGAGTCATCATGGAAAGATGACATAGTTAGTGAATTAAGTCCAAGGTCTGACACTTGGAGAGTTCTGACACATGCTGTCAGACAGATGATGCAAAATCAGCAAAGAAGACTAAGAAATAATAGCCAATGAAGCAAAAAGAACACCCAAACAGTGTTACTGTTTCAGGAAGATTGATGTAAGAACAAAGCAAGGATTTTAAAGAATGACGAGGGATAATGGTATGGAAAGGCCATGGATGAGTAAGGAGACCACCCACCTCACCTTTATGACTGTTACTATGGCCACATATAAAAAGGAAAATACCTCAAACTCCTAACTATTGCTACCATTAAAGGGGTAACAGTGTTTGGGGAGAGCCATTTTGGCTTTTGTTCAAGTAAAAAGACACCAGGAAGTTCGAGATAAGAAGCTGAAGTTGTAGGGATTCCCAAGGTCACAGCAGAGAGCTTTCACAAGTGATGGTAATAGTGGGAAATAAGAACAAAAGAGGACTGAACATACCCACATGGAGTCTAGAATGTGTGACATGAAAGATTTTTGTGTGGTCAATAAAAGATAAGGACTTAATGTTTCACGCTCATTGTCTCCAGGTCAACAGGGGTGAAAGGTGGGAGGTACTGGGGGAAGGAGGCAGGTAAGTCTGAGACTCCCTATTTACTTCACCTATTGGAGGTTTGGATGCTCAGGAAAATGTAGCATTTCTCTGAACAAGTGCTTTCTTAGCCCAACCCCTAGACGGAGGAGCAGAGGCTCAAGAGTGAGCCAAGGAAGCTCAGTTCCCAACATCACTTCCTTTTAATTTCCTTCCCTGAGATGCTGTGGGGATTGTATTTGCACTGTGCTGCTGGATAAAAGTGAAAACACTGCACACACCCAGGAGCACTCAGGCAGCATTGATACTGATTGTCATAAGTAGTCGGGGAGAAAGGGATGGCAGTGACTGGCCTGAAGGTCATGCCACACGCTCTCATGAACCAGAGTTGGCCAGCATGCCAAAGTCACTGCTGTCACTTACAAGTTCCATGTCCATGGACTTAAATTTTCTATGCGTCAGTTTCCTCAAAAGTAAATGGATATAATACCACATAGCTGCTATTTTTCTAGATACTACTATTTATAAATACTACTATTTTTCTAGATAGTAGACATACATATCTGGACATACACCTACTATTCTTTCTCCTTTTCTTTCTTAACAACAAATATAGAGTTTTGTTTGGCAAGTCACTGGGTACCACCCAGGTGAAGTAGCCATTGTCCCTGACTCCCTTGCAGCTAGAGGTGGCTATGTCATTTTTTTCTTGCCAGTGAGTAAAAAAGGATGTCTACCAGAGGCTTATGGAAGACAATTTTTACTTCTCCTGGAAACAGAGGAAATGGACTAGAGCTCTCGTTTTTCTCCCAACAAGTCAAGAACATGGAAGTCACAGTTCCAGCTGGTAGACCTTGCTTGTTATCATGAGACAGGGATAAAGCCAATACATGAATAATTTTGAGAGGAAATATAAAAAGATCTTGAGTTTCTGATGATATCTGTGACTTCTTGAGAGGTATGTGGCTAGATTCCACATACCTCTGGGCTCTTTACTGTGTTAAGAAACCAAACTCTTATTCTTTTAATCTATCATAATTTGGGTTGTCAGTTTGTTGCAATGAAATATATTATAAACAGATACAATTTATAAAATACATGCCTCTGCCTGACATACAGTAAAGTCCTCAATAATCCATTCATTTATATATTTATTGGAGCTCCATATGCCTAAAATGGAATTAGTTACCATTTTTAATTATACATAATCACTTTTGGTTCAACCACAGAGCTCTTTCATTAAATTTTAAAATTATTCTGTAGTGTGAAACTTCTTTACTCTTTATATTCCTTCTGTATGGGAACATATTATGTCTCTGTAGTTCAAATCAACTCCTGTAAAGGAATGGTATTTCCTTTGATAGGTAAGATTTTGGTGGCATCAGTATGAAGTTGGTTTTCAGTTGCAAAGTTAGAGAAATTAGTAGTGCTCACTGGGGCTATGTCTATATTTCAATTTAAATCACACCATAAGTAAAAGTCAAGGTAATATCCATTTATAAGTAAGATTATGAGTGCCTGAACCACATGTTGAATGGGAGAAAGCAGTACTTGGTCCTAAGAATCTAATGTTCTTTGTGTGCTCATAGACTCCACACGAATTGCTTCATGTGGTCAATTAATTAATGTAAACTACAAAACCAAACCAATGGTGAGAGAAGACTTTTCAGTATTTAAAAATATTTGCAAAATTTTTATTGAGTAATCCTGGGATGTTTAGTAGTTTAAGGATTTCATGTCTGCTTTAAGAGATCATGTTTGAATTTAACTGTGCTTTTAAAAGTCTTTTTCTGCTTTGGAAAGAAAAGTCTTTTTGTGTTCTAGAATATGTATTCATCTGAAGATGAGTAGGAAGCTCTTGATTTCTTTGTTTCAATATCACTCATTTCATAAAGTAGCATTTTAGACAGACAAACATTTTGTCTAATTCTGTGTTTTAAAGTCTATCTCTTAAGGAACAAAGAATATGAGCTTTATTGTGTGGGATGCTCACTTCTCTGATAAGGGATTTCTGTTGCACTTTAATTTTTCAAAAGTTCATGCACATCAACTGTCATATGTTATCTTCACTTGTATGAAATGCTTTCTATTTTGAATTTCTCCTTCTCTAAGTCCAAAATTTACTTGTGAAAACTCCAAATCTCCAACGGCATTCGCCATAAACAGATGTGATTCCATACTTACAGTAATACTGTTTTCAAGTGTATCTTCCAGAATTCACTACTTAAAATGAAGAAGAAAATAAGTAACGAAAGAATTTAAGGAATTCCCAGAAATTGCAAGAGTCTGCTTCTGTGTTGATGAATGGCTCCTTGAGGAAATTCAGCTCTCTTATTAATATAACATCTGGCTTGCATCTTGCATAAATAAAAACACCAGTGCAGGACAGACGTAAGGGAAAAGAGGAGTGGGAGAATGGGATGTGGGTTTTCTTGCATAATAATCTCTAACAGCCAAGAAGTTTAATTAGCTAACTTGTCAACTATGGAGACTGTGGTCAAAGTAATTCCAAGGGAGCAGGCAAAGCCTCCTGAGACCACAACGAAATAGTCAATCTGTTAGATAATGACTAAAACACTAAGACAGTATGCAGGGTTGAAGGACATCGTTCAGTCAAAACAGCAGTTATCATGGCTCCTCTGGGGATCGTTTATGACTTTAACCACAGAAATTCAACGTGCTGGTTAATGTGTTTTAAGAAGCACTCTACTGTTCTCAGATGCATGATCTTATTTCTGTCTTTCCCTCAGTTGGAAGAGGAGAGCAGGGCTGATGAAGGACAGAGCAGAATGGCATCCTCATGCTCTTACAGGGGTGAGTGGAACGGCTTCCTTTCAGCAGGGAACACCGTTCCCGACAGCCTCCTTGGAAGTCGATTTGACTTTAAAGTGGAGTATCACTGAATCTCTAAGTTAATAGAGTTTTTGATTTTTTAAGACATGGAAACAAATAATGAAATGAAATGAAATAACATTGACTAGCATCACATAGTAATATCATGAAGTAGTATAATAGTAAAAAAATGAAAACTAGACTTGGGGCTTTTGAGTATGTTTTCTTTTCTTTTCAAAACATCAGTTAGCTACTTTGAGCTTGACAAGACTGGCCTGGTGTCATCTTTTGTTTATCCCTGCTCCACATGATCTGAGAAGAAAGGTGGGAAAGGAACAGACAGTTTCTATCTTTCTTTCTTTTTTTTTTTTTTTTTGAGACAGAGTCTTGTTGAGTAACTCAGGCTGCCCTTGAAATCACTATGTAGCCCAGGCTGGTCTTGAACTCATGGCAATCCTCCTGTCTCGGCCTCCTGGGTGCTACAGTCACAGGTGTGTACCACCAAGCTGGGCTAGAAACAGACAGTTTCTGTGCTGCTTGGTGATTGACAAATATTATTGAGATGCAAACTAGCCAAGTAGTAGTCATACAAACCAGTAGAGTGAAATAGATACCAGAGAGAAAACATAAGTGAAGTGGGAATCCTACTGAAAGTGAAAGAAAACCTATGATATGACATTTTTATTTCTCTAGTTTCCGTAAAGTCAGATTCATCAGCGTTTGTGCTGATGAACTTTTCTCCTCTGCCCTTCTTCTATTAATTACTTTTATTTATGATCGGTAAGATATTTGCTGACAAAAAAGTAACATTTTCGGTGAAGTTTTGGCAATAAGTATTACATTATCAATTAAATGCACCAATTAAGAATGCTTTTTAAAATGCAGACACAGGGCTGGGGATTTAGCTCAGTTGTTAGAGTGCTTGCCTGGCAAGCACAAGGCCCTGAGTTCGATCCCCAGAACCAAAAAAAAAAAAAAAAAAAGCAGAAATGCAGACAAACAAACTTAAATATCACATGGCTTCTCTTACATAAGATATATACGTATGTATATTTATATGGGGAGAGAGGGAGAGAGAGAAAGGAGGGAGAGCAAAATAGAACATAGATACATAGGAAGTAGGGATATCATTTTCAAATGGATGGAGGAACAAGAGTTGGAAGGAGGGGGCAGGCAAGGGAGAGCAAAGGGATAAAGTAAAGAACTGAAGGGAAAAAAATGATGAAAATAGGGCTTTTGCAAATGGTAAGGGGACAAGGCTTAGAGGGAAGTGAGGATAGAGTGGAAGGCTTAGGGGATCAAAAGAGAAGACTTAAAATGTGTTATGTACACACACCAACCCCCCAGGATGAATGTAACTATGTAGCGCATAATAAAAAATTGCATAGCGTTTGACTCACCATTTGTAAGAAATTATCTGAACTGAGTAAGTATGCAGAAACCTACATAGAAGAGTGATTAACATTTTTATAAAGGTGAAAATTGGAAACAAGCTAAATATTCCATGAAGAAGAAATAAGTTCCACCTACCTGGCAGCAGGAGATACAGTGGAGTCTGATGTAGCCACTAGTGAGGGGAAACAGAGAATCCAACCAATTCCATCTTTGACTGCTTGCTCCTTTGAACCAGCCACTGTCAAAAAAGAATTGTACTTTGAGAAAAACACGCATCAAAAAGGAAGGTTTAAAAGATGCTAACAAATATAAGCAGATTCTCTAATAATTTACATGCACATTTTGATCACATCCCACTTTAAAGAGAACTATGAAACTTTGGGTTCCCACTTCCTCGACTTGCTTATCTCAGGTGCTCTTTTCTGTCTCTGTCTCTTGACCATCCACCTAAATGGTAAGATTCTGGAAAATACATCATCGCTGCATCTTACTGTCAAACAGCCTCTTTCAGTTACTTCCTATTATTATTCCTAATTCAGGATTTTTTTTAACTTCCTTGACTGTCATTCAGGATCATTTCATTTGCTTTCTTTCTTGGGTACTGTAGTAAAAAAAAAAAAAAATCCACTGTGAATTCTCCTAACCCCTTTGTCCTCTTCCTTATCTTGGAAAAACACTAGTTTTGGCTCTCCAGCTTGATCTTCCCTTCTCTCTGCTTTGAGACACTTCTCTTCAATTTTAATGACAAACTTTCTATAAAATAGTTTCTCTGTGAAATGAGATTTCTGCCCCTTGTTTGGAATTTCTGTCAAATGAGAATTTGTGAGGGGGTGTGCATATTCTGAATTATCTAGTTGTTTACATGTCATTAAACACATTTAAACCATGGAAATACAAAGCTTCTAAAACAAATTACACTGAATGCAATCTGAAACACACACAATAAAGCAAATAAATAATTATGTTAATGCCATTAGGAACCATGCTGTTCAGTACAAAAGAGACATATTACAAGATCAAAGAAGCAAGTAAAAGCTGGTTAATCCTGAATTTGAGTTGGAAATAATAGCATGACCTCATGATACATTTTCTAGCTTATGTATTTTCGTGATCCTTTTCTTAGCTCTGTTCACTGAAGAAGCAAGGAAATAAAGACCAATCTGTAGTAATGTGAACCCTAGAGTCATGTGACCTCTAAATAAATTTCCTTCTTAAAGAAGCCAGAGTGCCATGAAGAAATGGCTGATTCTGGACCTGGGATGGTAAACAGACAAGGTGACCCAAGACGACCTCCTCCTATCAGTATACTGTTTTGAACTCTGGGTTGTGTCAGGGGTAGCTGGGAAAGAGGCCCTCCCCGGAAAAATATGAGCTGATCTGGTGTCACATATAAAGACCACTGTGGTAGTTTGAAACAGAATACCTACGCTAAAATGCATGTAAGTTTACCATAATATTTTTCAAAAACCCATTGTCTTGGTTACTTTTCTTGTTGCTGAGACAAAATACCTACACCCAAAGTTAAGGGAGGAAGGGTTTATTTGGCTCATGGTTTGTGGCGGTTTCAATCTCTAGTCAGCTGGCTCCAAGGCAGAGTGGTATGGCAAAGGGGCATCATGGAGGAGACACAGTTCATGGTGGACAGAAAGTAAGAAAGCAAACAGGGGACCTTAGCAGCTTCTTTTTGTCCTTTTATATTCTGGGTTTAGAGCAGTGCCAAACCAATCAGTGGACTGATTTAGTAATCACACACCCTTAATCCCAGCATCACACACTCTGGATCCAGCCACCTCTGAAAAAGCCCCATCTATGACCTCCTCAGGCTGTAGGGTCACATCTAGACACAAGGCATAACACATATTCTAGACAATAGTTGGAGGACATGAAAATCATACTCAGACTGAAAAGCAGTAAATGAATGGAAAGAATCAAGTATTTATTATTTTTGTATGTTGTATCCTCAGGATAATCATTATGAGGACAAGTCTTGGTTATGAAAATATTTTAGCTAGTTGATGAAGAAATAATAATGGAATTAGGATATAATCATTTTGTGCTTCTTAATGCAGTAATGGATTCAGTTACTGAAAATAAGTGGCTGCCAAAAGCATTAGGTGGGAAGCAGATGGAAATATTTACATTGAAGGAATCAAGTGGATACAACTGGATCTTTGCATCATTCTTAGTGTTAAATAGAGGAAGGGATTCGCTAGACATAAAAATGAAATGCAGATTGTTCAAGCTCAGTATCTCACTACAAGTTTAGAAGAAATTAGGTGTAATAGAGACATTTTCAGGAAGCATCAAATAGTAAAATCTAAAATGTGGAAATACTACAAGGGAAAAAATATCCTGTTTTCTTTTTTAAAAGTCACAAGCAGGAAGAATACAGGAAGGGGAAATGGTAAGTTTGAAGAGACTTTTGACATACATCAACCAATTACCATGTGCTGGAAATTTTTGGATCCTGCTTAAAAAATATAAACTGAATAGTCATTTATGTGCCAATATTTATGAGACATTTGAAAGAAATCTGAACACTGACTGGGTATTTGAGAATACAATGAGTTTATTTACCTTAATTTTAGGTGAGAAATTGATGCTGTGTGTATATTTTCTGTAAAAAAATAAAAGAGTGTCTGTATCTTTTTACAGAGTTTCTGAAGTGCTTTCAGATGAAATGAAGTATCTTGTGTTTCTAAGTGTTCTTGGGCTATAGAAGAAGGTAGTGGGGGTACAAATAAAATGGTGTTGAGAGTGTAATGCAAGTGATTGAAGCTGGGTGGGAATTTATTGACATTGGTGTTTGGGACTTTCTCCCAATGTCTAATTATCACGAATACCCAGGGTTAGGGCATCCTGGCAGATTTCTAAATTGTGGCTTTCTATTTATTCACAGGTTTCTTACTGCAAAGGGATTATTCACATGGTGATTATGTTTATGGGTGGCTCTATTTCCCTCTTATTTCAGACAGGTATTAGTGGCAATTAAAAAACATACTGGTCTTTCTCTCGTTACCTCCAAGAATCAGCAATGTGTAATTAAAAGAAAATTAGCATTAGCCACAGGAATAGCTGGATTTTTAGTAAAAAATGTTCCTTTTTGAGATCAGTAAAAAATGCCACACAGTAGATATTTTAGAAGCATATTTATTTTTGTGCTTCAATGTTTGATATTTTAAATTAGGATCTTAAAGTGAGTATTTTATTTTCAGAGATGACTAATGAATAAATAAGATCATTTTGAGCAGCGATCTAAATTTTGTGAGATAACTGCTCGTTATTGTTTCCCCTTTTTGATTTTTGCAAAGGTAGAACAAGTGAAAAAAATTTAATTTCAAATCTACACCTCAACAATTTCCTTTTGCTGTTGACCACACCCACCTAGCATCTGAAACTCATAGTTTTCATGGATTAAGGATGTTTCATTTATTTTCAGCATTCACTGAAAATTACTGGGCTTGTTGCTAAGGATGATACACCTCTTAAAACAATTTTAAAAAGCTCCCAGTACACTAGAATATGTATAGGTTTTACCAGTTTGGTAGGTAATACACAATAAGCCTTTTAAAATTTATTTGTATTTTATAGAAGTGACATGAATACATACTTGAACATGTCCAAAGCTACAAAAAAATTATAACAAAACCCAGTAGTTGCCTTTGCTATATGCCTTTAAATGACCTCCTGCCAAGGGCCACCAAGAGCACACTTGCGGTTGTGGGACCACAAGTTGGGGGACCACACACTATGGGGATCTGTGGGGAGTCTCAGTAAGAAGGTATTAGAAAAATCTATTTATTATAGAACTTGAGTTTGTGTTGAGAGGTTGGGGTGAAGGTGGAAGGAAGTGGGTCTTTGCTCTGACTGGTTGCTGTATGGATATAGAGGCAATTCTGTAGTTGGCTATCTTTATAAATTGTATCCAGAAGGAAGGAGGACTATAGACGTCATTGCTGAAGGAGCAGCCATCACTCATAGGAGACAGAAGATGGGAATGTTTTTTCATTTTTGGGACTTGGACCATGCGCCTGTTCTCTGAATTTTAGACCTGACTCTAGCGTGGTCTTGCGCTGGGGATTTAGCTCAATGGTTAGAGGAGGGGTCTTGCTTCTGTCTTCATCCTTCCTGGTCACAGAGTAGCTTTGTCTGACTTAATGCCCCTGCAATTGTTTATGGCTCCAGGGAAAAGCAGGTCACCTCCCAGGGCTCAGGGTCTGCTCTAGTTTTCTCACACTTCTATGATCCTTCTCCTTTCATTTGTTTCTTTTGGAATTTACAAATATCCACATATAAATATTTTGATTTACACTTATATGAGCTTAGCTCTTTTTACATACCATCTTGTTTCTTTTCCCACCTTCCCAAAAGATTTGTAACATAATTTTTAGTGTTTCTTTTCTGCTTTTGAAATTTTATCATTGTTATTATTTTCTGAAATGGTGTCTTGCTACAGTGTGGCTCAGGCTGGTCTTAAACTCTTAGGCTTGAGTGATCCTCTTGCCTCAGCTTCCCAAGTAGCTGGGACTATAAGTGTGTACCACTATGTCCAGTTTGATACTATTTTTAAAAGTTAAACATTTTAGTGAGTTAAGGGGATATTTATCGTTTCACTGTGTTATCCTTGTACTTGCTAATTCATTCAGCTGTTGAATAGCTTCACATGACAATTTCCTACAAGTTCGATAAGACCAGTTAGTCAAGACTTTTCTTTGTTATGGAAACTCAGAATCCCTGTTGGAGACTTCAGTGTCCTTTCTGGGCTGGTTTCTTTCCAGATCTGTTACTCACTACCATCTGGATGCTTCTCTGGACTGTGCCCATTTGGGTTTACTAATCTGAAGTTAACCCTAATGATATTTTTAACTCTTTCAGAAAGGTACCTAACTTGTTAAAATGGGAAGGGGAACAAGAGAGGGGAAAGGGAAGGAAAGGAAAAGCGATTTAAAAAAAAAAAAACAGAATAGAAGGAAGAAAATGGAAACAAAGCTTTGGTGAATGGGGAGGGGAAGAAGGGTGAAAGGGAGGGGAGAGGAGTGGGAAAAAGTAATTAAGATATATTATGCACAGATACAAATTCCCCATGATGAATGTGATCATTATGCATGAGAAACATGTACTAATAAAAATTTAAGGAAAAACGCAATTTGGGAAAGAAGGACTGAGGGTTTCAGAATTAGAAATTCATTGTGCAACTCACCTCTCTACCTTCTGTTTTTGGTCTAATTAACTATGTTCTCAACTGTGTTGGGAACCTTGAACAAGGACTTTCAGCCTTGACTTGTCTTAAAAACAAACTTCCAGGCTTCTGTAGATAGTGGAAAGGGGCAGATGTCCAAAAGTATGGTGTCCGAAAGGGTATCCAGGGTTCTACCTGCTTCTTTTTTTTTTTTTTATTTTTTTTTTTTATTTTTAAAAGCTTATTTTATTTTATTTATTTATTTTTTTTTTTATTTTAAACCAAGAACATGTATTGGTACATTCTACATACAATGGTCACATTCATTACATTAATTCTGTACCCATACATGATGTATCTTGGTTCTCCCCCCTCTCCCCCTCTCCCCCCCTCCCCTCTGCACCCTCCCTCCCTATTTACAGCAGGATCATCCATCATTTTCCACACTTTCCCTTTCCCCTCTTTTTCCCCTGTTGCCTTTCTGCTTTTCCCCTTCCTTCCTTCTAGTACTTCTCTCCTCTGCTCACCATCCTCCTTTTATATAATATCTATTACACCTCTTTGTCCTTATTTA
>PVJO010029468.1:0-16791 GCA_004026905.1 Hystrix cristata | reverse complement strand
TTTTTTTCTTGTGATTACTACTACCTAAATGATACAGTGTAATAGCTATTTACATTGGATTAGGTATTACTCGTAATTTAGGATCTGAAGTAGACAGGAAAATGTGCATAGGTTATGCAAAAATACTATAAGGTTTTTATGTAAAGGGCTTGAGCATCCTTGGATTTTGGTATTCTCGGAGGTCTTGGAACCAGTCCCTGAGAGATGATGAGGGACAGTGTACTTAGGTTATGAGTGGTGGCTCCCCTACCCCTGCACCCCGGGTGGAACTGACCTGATGCTCCACCATCTCCCTCAGCAGAGTGAGGTAGTAGCGAGACAGTCTTCTGGCTTCTGGTTGGGTTTGGCCACTGGCAGGAGATTGGAGGATGAGAAGAGAGGTCGGAAGGTCCTCTCTTCTTCCCTTACTTCTCTTGCTGTCTGCCTGAGCCCATTTCCTGTCTACTCACTGGGATATCCTTTTCCATAGCTACCAGCTTTTACTGGTTCTAGTGGCAGCGCCTTTCGTGCGCCCTGAGCCTGGAGGTTGGTAGGGGCTTTTCCCTGTGGCTAACCCCGTAACTCAGCACAGACTCGAAAGTAGTTCCCTCCGTAGGCTCTGTTCACGTGCTCCTTAGGTCACTGTATGGTAAGTGAGTAGGTGTTGCTTGCACTTCTGTTTCTGACTTCCAGTTTTATTTGGGAAAATGTGGTAGTGGCCACAGGGATATTAATTTTTTTTATTGTTTTTTTCTGGCAGTGTTGGGAATTGAACCTACAGCCTTGTACATGCTAAGCATGTGCTCTACCACTGAGCTACATCCCCCGGGTTTATTTTACTATATTTGGCATAAAGTTACAGTTTCTCTCTGAGGATATGGAATAATTTAGACAAGTGGTAGAGTTGTTAATTGTTAGAGAAATTGTAGAAGTACTGATATATCTTGCAAAAACTATTATGCAATACAGAAATCTTTTAAAAAATTTTATTTTAGTGGTACATTTCAGATATACAGAATGATAACATTTATCGTAGGGAATTTGTATCTGTACGTGATATATCTTGCTGCTGACACAAAAACTTTAAGTGGTGTGGTGGGATAGAGAAAGAAAGATATGGGACAGAGTTCGTAAGAGCTTGCTGTTCCTGCCGCCTCATGGGGGTTAGCTGGCTGACAGAGAGAAGCCCAGAGTCACCTTTTGATCCAAGGGCCTGCTGTGTGCCACACACAGTTCTCGATGCTGGGGACTCAGCAGTGACAAAACATGTGGGGCTGCTGTTCCAGGGAGACAGGGTGACTCCACACAGTGTGAAATAGGGAGATGACATAAGGTGTTAGAAAATGATGTGCGTCCGGAGAAAAATAACCAAAGACAGGAGGAGAGGGAGTGCTGGAAGACATTGTCATCTGTAAAAAAATAAAATAAAATAAAATAAAAAGGCCACAGAGAGAGATTCTGAAGAAAGTGCCATTTGAGCACAGACTTGGAGGTGAAGAGGAAAGATCCGTCAGTATCTGAGATGAGAGTCCAGGCAGAGAGAAAAGTGAGTAGAAAGGCCGGGCCTTGGTGTTGGCCAGCAAGGCTGGAGTGGAGGAAGGTGGGCAAGGCAAGCAGGGAGGCCTTGGGGTGGGATGGCCAGATGGTGCAACGCCTGTGGCGTGTACTTGCTGTGAGGTGAGTGGCTGCTGTAGGGCCAGAGCAGGGTAGTGAGCTCTGCCTTGGGTTGGGCCCCATCTATCTCTCCGGGGACTGTACTGGCAGGGTATAGAAGGGGGTAAACAGCAGCCAGACCAGCCTGTTACTAATATTCCCAGTGAGAGGAATGGTGCTTGGACCAGAGAGAAGTGGTTGGATTTTAAGGTGGAGTCTAATGGGACAAGCTGAATATAAGAGAGAGGAGTTTTGGATATGATTCTGAGGGTTTTGACCTGAATAACTGGAAGAGGGGTTGCTAGTAAATGGAAAGGAGGACTGTGGAAGGAACAGGTTTAGGAGTAGATTGGGAGGAAACCAAGAACTCTGTTTTGGACATGTTAACTTTGAGATATCCATGAGAAATCCTGGTGGTGACCTCAAATGTGTGACCATTAGTGGTGTTTGAATAGCACTGTTAATTAAAAAATTATATCACTCATGGTGGCTGCTTTTCTCTGAGGTATGTTTTAAGAAAAATGTGTGCTTGTTTACACCATGAATGTAGCAGTGATTTTGAGAGTCTCAGGGCAGAATATGCAATGTGTGGAGTCTCCTGTATTTCCCATTGATTTAAAACCATCTCAGTGTAATTAAGATTCCAGGACACATAGGGGGATTTTTTTTTTAACCGAGCTAGGAGAGACTTTTGCCATTTTTACCAGCTCTGACTGTAAGTACACTACACCTTTTTAAGACCAGAACTGAGTGTTCTGACATTTATGCAATGAAGGTTCTAAGTTGGTCTCCAAAGCAAACCCCGTGCACATGGAACAGCACATTAGGCAAAGCCCACTGTGTCTCTGTGTTAAAACTTTGATGCCTTTTAATGGATGTACTTTTGCTTTGAGCGATTGATTATTTGAACACAGGGCCCTGCACATGCTAGGCAGGTGCACTTTTCCACTGAGGTATATCCCCAGCCCTGTTTTTGCTTTTAATGTTATTCTGATACCTCTTTCCATTCTTTTCTCTTCACTTCTGTCTTTTGGTTTTTCTTGACAATTCTGTTTTCTCGATGGCCATACTGTAGTTACTCCCAACGTGAAGTTATATGGTAAGTACAAGGAAAGAACCCAGTGTTTGTTAAGCAGCTAGTATATGTGCTATGGGGCTGAACACTTTGCTAGTTGCCCCTACTTTATCTGCAGAACAATATATTGAAGTAGGTAGGATTATCTCCAAATTACAGCTGAGGAAACTATTAGTGAGGTTGTATGACTGCACAAGGTTGTGTAGCTAATTAGTGACAGAGTCGAGATTCCGATCCAGACTAGGACCTTGGCTCTGCTCAAGCAGAGTTCCCTCTTTAGGCAGTTGAGGGATTGTAGATGTCGATGCATTGCCTTGTCTAGATTTCTTCTTATTGAAAGAGAGGAACTATTATTTCTGTGCCTGGTGCTTCCTTCATAAATCTTTTTCTAGAATGTGTGCCGGGTATCTGTGCAGTGTTGGGGTAGGTAGCAGCAGTGTGTACAGGGCTTTTCATTGTAGTCGGCATTCCGTGAGGGCCGACGGGGCGTATGAGCAGGAAGGAAGGCGAGGTGCCTGGCAAAGCTACATCTGTATTTCTGGGACCGCCTTTCCCCTACTCAACCTCTAAACTGAAGAACTGTCCAGGCCAAGGAGGTGGAGAAAGAAGCAGTCAGCTGCAGGAGCAGAGGTGTGAGGAGAGAGTCGTGAATAGGGTGGCTGGAAGCAACGAGGAGACTGCATTGGAGGAGGCTGCACAGGCATGGTGGTTAGAGAGAATGAGGAGGAAGCTGACTCCCTGGCAGTGAATGACAGATGTACCTCTGACTTTTTGTTTCATGGTGCCATAGCAGATTTCCAAGATAGTTGAAAAAATTAGGAAAAAGGCAAGAGCAGGAGAATACCTCGTTGGACTGACAGTTGGAAAGTATGTGTGTCATACACTCTTTGGGCTGCTTCAGGAAAATACCATAGACTGGATGGCTTATAAAAAGCAGAGATTTACTTCTCACAGTTCCATAGGCTGGAAGCCAAGATCAGGGCAGATTTGTCTGGTGAGGTCCCATTTCCTGGTTTTCAGGTGATGCATTCGAGCTGTGTCCCGACATGGCCGAAGGAGATGAATAAGCTCCCTTGGGTTTGTTTCACAAGACTACTAATCACATTCACAAAGGCTTCACTCTGATGATCTAATTACCCTCAAAGACCCACTTCCTAATACCTTCATGTTGGTGATTAGGTTGCAAAGTGCACATTTTAGATGCACGTTGAGACTGTAGCAGTGCACACTGGCTAAACTTTTTTAATTCTTTTTTTTTTTTTTTCCCCCTTTGGTAATAGGGGTTGGGTGAACCTGAGGCACGTGTGCCACCGTGGGCTATTTGTATCACTAAAAGCTCTGAAAGGTTCACCGTCACAGTCCTAGGCAAATGCTCTACCACCTAGCTACATCCCAGTCTCTCGGCTAAACTTTTGAATGGCTTATAGTAAGGTTCATCATTTGAAAGTTAATACTGACAGGAGCTATTTTTTAAGTTAGTACATGTTCGTAGTACATAATGTTTACATTCCTTGTGTGGAGTTGGTACATGTACATAACACGTATGAATTCCTTTCTTCATCCCCTTTCCCTCCTCTCCCCCTCCATCTCTTGATTCCCTACTTTCTATTATCTATCTTTTATTTTGCTCTTTATTTATGCTTTGAGTTTCTCATGTAAGGGAAACTGTGATATTTAAGCATGCGTGTCTGATTTATTTCACTTAACATTATGGTCTCAAGGTGTATCCATTTTCCTACAAATGACTGAAGTTTATCTTTCTTTATTTTAACTGGAAGTCTTGTCACTCTGGCAGTCCCTTGAGGAGGGGGATTGTAAGTGCAGTAGTAATCTATAGTTTTGTTGTGATAGAAGGTTGATTTCACATAAACCCAGCAGTGTCTTACACTATGAATGTATCTACCCCTATAAAATGAACTGATACAAGGAATTTCAGAATTGACTTTAAGGGAAGCAACCATTTTGACTATAAACTTCAAACTTCAGCATCTATTTTGAAGAGAGATCGATGTTTTCCAGCACAAACACTGTGTGCGTGGCAGCCTGTGAGGACTGTACTGGATGCCCACAGGCTGGCGTGTAGGTTAGCAAGAGATCTGGCACTCTGAGGTGACTTCACTGTTTAATGAGGTGGTTTTTTTTTGGGGGGGGTGCTGGGGATTAAATGCAGGGCCTTGCACTTGCTAGGCAAGCATTCTACCACTTAATGAGGTTTTATCTGAGATCCTTAGCATTTCCCTTCTTATAAAGTGCAGCCTGAAATGTCAACTGTACAAGTGAATAAGAAAATCCTCTTAATCCGGCCTCCCTGTTAATATGAAAATCCCACAGTGTTGCCATTTTCAGTCCTCAAGTCTGCTGATGGCCCTTGAGGGGAGCAGGTGGAATAAAGTGAATGAAATAGACCTTTTGTTACTTGCCTCCATAATATGGCTGATCATGAGGGTGAGCAGGTGAGTTAATTCCCTTTTTTGCAAGGCCATAGTGAATATCTAAAGGTCATGGGAGCCTTTGAAAACTAGGTTAAAATGCATTTTGCATAATACCTTGAGAATTCAAGTTCATTACTCTCATTGGAGTTATAGGTTTTAAGTGCATATGACCTACAGACCCGTGTTATTATTACTTTTATTCTTTCATAATCCCGGGAGTTATTGAATAGCTGCAAGATGAATAATTCCTTGGCCTGTTTGTGGAAGTTAACCTTTTAGATCAAAAATGCTACTGTCAATACTCTATAGTCCCAAACAATTATAAATAATACACAAACAACAGTAACAGTAAGCATGCATAAAGATCATAGCTGCTGTGGCTTATTCTACCAAATCAAAGTAATGAATGGTTTCCTTTTGTTATGATGAGAATTATTGTACTTATGATTCCCCAATACTCACTCACTCATAACTCCTCTCAGGTTAGTTGTGCAACATTCTGTGGAAGTTTGCTCATGAATTTGACTTTGGCTTTCATACAAAATAATGAGCACCACTGGGCTTTGCATAGTTTAAACCTTGTGCCTTTAGACACCTGTATACCATAGGGACCCACGTGCTTTATTATTATTTGTTTATTTTTATTGTGGTAAAATACACATAACAAAGTTCAATTATTTTTATATGTATGAGTTAGTAGTATTAGAGGCACTCGTAATGTTGTATGACCATCACCACTGCCACTAATCTCCAGAATGCTTCATCTCGCATAATTTAAACTTTGCACCCATTAAGTCTCACGTCCTCACCCTCGCATTCCTGTGGTCCCTGGCAACTAGCAGTCTACTTTCAGGGTCTGGTTTTTGTGGTGTTGGGGATCAAACCCAAGACCTCACGCATACTAAGCAAGAGCTCAACTACTGAGCTGTATATATCACTGATACTGTGGTTTTTGAGTATGCCAATTTCTCCTTATTAGTGAAATCATATAGTATTTGTCCTTTTGTGACCGGCTTGTTTCATTCATTGTCATGTCCTCAAGATTCATCCATATTTAAATGTGTCAGAATTTCCCTCCTTTTAGAGGCCGAATAATACTCCGTTGTAGGGATAGGCCACATTTTGTTCATCTGTTCACCTGCCTATGACAATTGTATTTTTTCATGTTTTAATTATTATAAATAATACTACTATGAATGTAGATGGTTAAATATCTCTTCAAGACTCTGCTTTTGTTTCTTTGGGTTATATACCCAGGACTGGAATTGTTGTATCCTGTGATGATTGTGTTTTTAATTTTTTGAGGAGCAGCCGTATTGTTTTCTGCAGTGCCTGGTGCTATAGGTTTTTAAACAATAGCCAACAATCCCAAAGAATGTTAATATCTGATTTGGTGAGGTTTGAAGCACCCCATTGGCCTAAGTCATTTCCAGTGAGAACTGGCTTTTCTGTAGGGTGTGAATGAGTTGAAAAGAAAATAGTTTTCAGAATCACTCAGCAACCTTGCATGGGGGCGTTTTAAAATCTTGCCATGTGGCCAGGCCTGAACTTGAAAATGTAAGACAGTTGCATTTCCACCATCAGGCTGCTTCGCAGGGGCTGCTGTCCAGTCACGGACAGGAAGAGAAGCAGTGAAGCACCAGGAAAGCAAGCACTGACCTCCGTCACGCAGGGAGGGGTCAGAGAGCCTTGTGCTGGTCCCAAGTTTTATAAAAACAAGGCTGTAGGGAAACAAAGCACTTCTAATGATTGCCTTGAGTGTGACAGCTGCCAGGCTTGCTCAAGCAATGACAGCAGGCTCCAGAAGAGAAACGGGCCCCTGGGAACACGAAAGAATGTGTTCTGCTTTTTCTTCTGGTTTGTGGTCAGCTGTCAATTATTAGAACTGTGCTAGAAAACGAGGCCACAAAAGATCTTTCAGGAAATGTTTATAATGTGGAATTATTCTGACCCTCATTGTGTTGGTTAGAAAATGGAACAATAGCTTGTTTGTGACAAATTGTTCAGTAAGAAAAAAAATGTAGTAAGTGGAATTGCTGTTTAAGAAAATAACAAAGCAATATGATAAGCGTGTGTTGAAAATAAATGAACCTCTAAAGAAAACTTAGAGCAGCGTTTAGCTTTGTGATTTGCTCTTGTATTCCTTTTGCTAGCTTTATTTTGTTTTGTGGTGCTGGGAATTGAACCCAGGGCTCAGATATGCTAAGCACGTTCTTTCACCCCCGGCTCCTGTGCTAGCTTCAAGGTAATATTTTTTGGTATAGACCTGAGGTCTTCCTAGTGCCCCCCCGCCCCGATTTTTGTAAATAAAGTTCTATTAGAAAGTGTCTCTTTGCTCAGTTATTGTCCGTGGCTGCTTTCTACAACAATGCCAGAGTAGTTGTAACAGGAACTGGATGACCCACAAAGCCTTAGATAATGCCATATTTCCTTGTATGAAAAAGAGCATTGACTGCTGTTCTAGAAGCTTGCTGCTCACAGCAGCACTGAAGGTTCGTTAGCCCATTCAAGTGTGAGAAGTGCTGGCTGGGCCCGTTCTTCACCTTCAGGGTAATGATACTCACAATTCTGTTTGTGTGCAAATGTATGTATCTTTGTGCACCTCCACCCTCCCCGAGGAAGAGGGGTCTGTACCCCTCCTCACTTTCTTAGCGTGATTTGCAGCCCTCCCAATTTAAGAATCACTAGGCTAGAAAAGGGAGGCCTTGACTCCGAACTGATTCCTGTTTGAAAGGACGATCCCTAAGATCTCGCTACTCCATGCTAGGAACAGTCAGACCCGTCTTGTGCTCTTTTATTTATTATCTTTCAATAAAGCATATAGATTTGCAGCACAGCAGAGCAGTGGAATATGTCATTTTGAAACTATTATTAATGGATAAGGGCCTGTTTCATGGATATTGGTTCCTTGAGCCTTAATAGCTAGTGTCATATCCCATTGCAGGTCTGGAGATATTTATCATGTGTTTCTCCTATCTTGGAAAAACGAAAGTTCTAATGTCCAAAAGTTTAGGCCTTCCTGGTGGTTCTTTGTGCATACTCACTAGAAATCACTTCTAGTTAGCCTGACAGTGTTATTAAACATCCATCACAAATAGAACCCTGCAGGAATTTCTAAAGCAAGAAGATGGAATGCATAATGGGCTGTGCCTGACTTCTGATCACCCACAAGTTCCTGTTTCATGCACCCCATGAGTCTTTCTCTCTCCACACCAGTCTCTTGCGCTAGGTAGTGAGAACAACTTTTATATGTGCTCTTGTGCTACCAGGGTGCTCAGATGCTTCTGGAGATGAAAGGTGGGCAGAACAGTAAAGGGAAGAAGAACAGTGGTGCTTTTAGAAAACTCTGCTTTCAAGGGTACAGAGAGGAAGCTCGGACATGCAGGACTGGCTATGGAGGGGCGACCTCGGGATCGAAATATCACCCCCACCTCCAAGCCTACAGAGGCAAATGTCGCTTTGCTGCACTTTCTAAATCTCTATCACAGAGATCTTTAAATATAGAGTATAGGACTGTCACTATTAAAAATGTAATTCTTTTTTGGTGCTATGTTTCAGTGAGACAATTCTCCTCTGAAACAAAAAGGTCCTTGGGGTGCTAGGCCTGCACCTTGCTGGGTCCTGTGTTCTGGTTGCCGAGTGGAACCTCGAAAGGGGCAGGACTGGCCCGCAGGCTGCCTGGGATCCAGGGACTCTGCAAGTCCACATATAGAGACACAAGTTAGAAGCAGACACACAGATTAAGACAGCAAGGATGACACAGTTAGATGGAATGAGGTGCTTCCAGCCAAGAGTGTGAGTGTTTGGAGAAGGAAGGAGACCTCTCTGAGAGACAGGGCAACCCTTGCTCTGTAGTGACAGCCTTTGGGGTCAAGGGTTATGAGAAAGGAAGGGTCAGGATCCTAGCAGATTTTCCTGATGTGGAGGCTTGCCTGTTGCATGGGAGAAAGTCTTAGTCTGTTTGGGTACCACAGAACAGACGGCTTATAAACAAACATGTATTTCTTACAGTTCTGGAAGCTGGAAGGCTGAGACCAAGATATGTGCAGAGTCTGAAATACCTTTTTGTGCTACAAAGTAAGGAAATGCTTAAGGAATGATGGGAACCTGTCAAAAGGGCACAGGAGCCAGCTTGTCAGTGCTTGTGCTAGTCAAACTTGGCACTGTTTCATCATCAAAGCAAATATAGTAGTAATAGAGGAGAACTCATTGAGTAATATGAAAACATGACTCCATACCACTATAAATAAGAAAATAATAAAACTGTTCTACCTGTAATGGAATGCTGGCTAATAAATGTGTCAGAAAGGATGAGATTTAAGAATCATCCTTATAGTTAATCATTAACTCGGGCAAGAAATTTCAAGGAATGCTAAAATTAGAGGACAAAAATTCAGTGAGGAACAAGATATTTACATAGCTCAGAGTTACTCTATAGAACACATATTAAATACAAAGGGAAGGGGAGAAACCAGAAAGACACAAGTGATCCAAGTTGATACAAGACAGCCACCTGAGGGGCAATATCACATCAATCATACCTCCCACCTCTGCCCCTAAAAACAAAAAATAACCTGAATGTATTCATGGACAAAACCAAATTGAGGGAGATCCCATAAATGATTTCTGGTAATTTTCAGAACTGTCAAGGTTATAAAAGTCAAGGCATGGCCAAGGAATTGTTCCAGACTGAAGATGACTAAAGAAATGTGACAGATAAGTGATCTTAGACTGTTATTATCTCTTGCCTTATTGGAAAGACAGTTAGTGAAATTTGAATGGGAACTGTGGTAGTATAGCAAGGTTGATTTCCTGATATTAATTTCCTGGTGTTGTATTATCCTAGCAGTGCCCAGGTTATACTGCAATTGTGTAGAAATACTTTGAGCATATAAGGGTAATGGGACCTCGGATCTCCAGTTTACCATGAGATGGTTCCACAAGGGCAGCAGGAGTTTGCTTTTTGCAATAAAGTGAGATCCACTGGGCGATCATTATGTTTATGGAAGTGGAAGATGATGGCAGAGTTCAACTGGGATTGCAGAAGTTTGAGGAAGGTGAGAGTGAATTGGCAGTTTTTAATATTTTCAGCAGAGAGGCAGGTTCCAGTAGGGACAAGGAGGATGAGAGAGGAGAAGGGAAGTAATCGGTTTAGGCTGAAGGCTCATCAGCCCACAAGTGGAGGGAGTAAGCGGGCATCAGGGGGCCGAGTCCCAAGAGGGGCTGGGTTAAGTTTCTGATGTTTCTAAATGTGAGGATAGGCATGGGACCTGGAGTGGGCATCGAATGGCAGATGTATGTCAATCCATGTGTGCTGTCCTTTGCTGGACACTCAGTGCCATCCTGGTGTCCTGCTGTGCTGTCTCTTACCAGCCACAAGCATTAGTGTTGGGCGGGGACAGTCAGTGGCTCCCTGTGGGTGCTTTGAGGCCAAGTTGTAGGGGAGGGGGTCACCAGGGGCTTCAGAAGGGTTACAATATGCGTTCTAGAAAAGAAGGTTGGTCCGTTTCATTTAATCTTGGTTCTTTTCCGCTTCTGCTTATGAACATCTAGCTGACTCAAAGTATAGGTTTGAAATGTGAGGATCTAGATATTACTCCTATATCTTTTGTTCTGATCTTCGGAGTATTTTATAATTGCTGCTCTGGACCCTTGAACCGTGCCAAAGCAAATGAAAAGCTGCAAGAGGAGTCTGAGCTGGAACAATAGGATCGTTTATGTTTCTTTTAACTTAATTCACCCTAGGTATGAACGTGCTAGCATGTGCTTAGGTGCTGTGCTTTACAAAGATGAGAACATGTGTTTCCTGCTCTAGAGGAAACAGTCTGGGTCATGGGGAGACTTGTGAATGAACAAGTCATTATCACATAGCATGGGAATCATTTTAATAGCAGCTGAAAAAGGGCTCGGGAAATGGGGCAGAAAGCACAATCAGCTGTGCAGCTCAGGAAGGAAGCCTTTGAGTCAGAAGAAAGGAGTGTGCACCTTCAGAGAAAGGCACAGAGGCGGGAAGCCAGCAGTTGGAGGGTCCACAGGAGCCAGCCAGGGGCAGATGTGGGGGCAGAAGATGGGAAGTTGAGTCAAGCAAATCACCAAGTCATGGACATTTGTATCTCTGGGTCCTCACACAGGTTGTTCAAAAGCTGTTGGAATTTTCTGGAAGTGTGAGAGGCTCACTAACCCCATGTTAAGGTTTTCTTCTGCCTAGAATTCTAGAGAATAACTGAGCAGGTGGAATGGAGACCTGTGTGAAGGATTTTGTTCTGTGGGGATATAGAGGGGTCTGCAGTAAATTTGTTGAACTTTATTTGGAAAAATTTCAAATCTGTAGAAAAATGGAAAGAATGGCACAAAGTCACCAGTCTTAGCATTTTTCCACTTTGTAAATATCATGACACTTCACTGAAGGATACTTCTAGCCTGTATCCTGAGAACGAGCACATTGTCCTATGTAATCATACCATCATTATCACATCCAGAAAATTCATCATTAATTCAATAATATCACCTAATGTACAGTTTATATTCAAAAAAATGTCTTGTTGTTGTGAGTTTTCCCTTTTTCAATCTGACCTTGTGGTTCATACATTATAATGGTGTCTTTGTCTCCTTAGTCTCTTAAAATCTAGACTAGCTTCCTTTCTTTTTGTTTTTCTTCTGTGCCATTGACAATTCTGAGGAGCCAATACCAGTCCTGCATATCGCACTCTCTCATGGTTAGATGCAAGATGAATATTTTAGTGCGATACTTATTAGGGTGAAGATGAATGTTTTGGGATGACGCTTCATAAGTAATGTGTTCTTCCATGGTGTCACCTCAGAATGTGTGATGTCAGTCTCTTCCATTATTGGCGTGATAACTTTGATCTTTGATTAAGGTGCTATTTTCTAGAATCTCCACTGTAAAGATAACTTTTCTCATTATCATTTAGTAAGCAATCTGTGAGGTGCTACTTTGAGATATGTAAATATCCTGCCTTTCAACAACCTCTCACCCAATGATTTTAGCATCTATTGATGATCTTTGCTTAAATCTGTTACTACATTGGAGATGGCAGGATGGCAATATTCAAAATTTAATTAGTTGTTTTTCATGTATAAGCTAGCATTTGTCAACTTAGGAGGAAAAACACCCCTCTCCATTGCTCCCTTTCTTTCCCCTTTTTTTTCTGTTTTTTTTTTTTTTTTCTCTTGAATGACATTATTATGTTCTGAATTTTTTGTTGTTGTTTTGTGAACTCAGTGTCTTATAAAACATAACATCTATTTTAGCCAGCTTGGGCTGCCATAACAAAACACTACAGACTGGGTGGCTCTGCCAAACATCGATGTCTCACAGTTCTGCATGCTGGCAAGTCCAAGATCAGGGCAGTGGCCTGGTCAGGTCCTGGTGAGGGCCCGCCTGGTGTGTAGATGGCAGCGTCTTGCTATATCTCCTCACTTGGTGGGATAGAGGGCGCCAATCCTTCCTTCTTCCTATAATGCATCATGAAAGCTCTCCTCACAACCTCATCTAATACTAATTACCTCCCACAAACCTGTACCCCAAATACCATCGAATGGAAGATTAACATTTAAACATACAAACATTTAGGGGACACAGACATTTATTCTGTGATATCATTATTCTTTTTGATGTTTGTGTTGCCAGACTTAGTGCAGTGCAAGCCCTGCGCCCTGCCTTCTGTGCTCTGTGGCGTGTCCTTATCATTCTTCGTTGATGGCACAGTGGAACAGTCCAGGCCCTCATCACGTCACCCTGCCTGAAATCAGCCGTTTCTCAGAGATTTCAGGTACTTTTTAGTGATAGTATTCAGAAATGAAATTGAGGAACTGAGTGTGCTCACCGTTACTCGACTGCCTTTCAGTTAAAGCTAACAAATACATGTTATTTTAAATCATGAATGTTTGCTGATGTTTCCAATTTAAATTGAATGCAACTATGTTCTATTGCACCTCTCATCCCAATATGTTTATCCCATCCTTCTCAGAATGAGAAAACCTTGTTTCCTGACACTTTCAATGTAAAGCTGTTGGTTTGTTTAGCATATAATGTACACAAAATTGTTTCAGAATTACGAACACCGGTATTAACACCAACAACAAACCAAGTTCAAGTTGTGTTACGGGTCCTATTGTTGTTATTGAAGAATGTAGCTCAGTGGGGCTATATGGAGTACTCATGTTGAAGAGTTGCTTGAATGTGGTCCTGTTGTCAAGTTGAGTTTAGTTAACTTGTTTGTTAACTAAAATTATATTAAATTTGTATTTAATTTTAAGATTTGATTTTGTTCATCTTTTTGGATTGATTTGTAAAACATCTGCGCATGGCTCAAAAGTCACAACTCCACAAAAGGCAGACTAAGAGGGGTCTCCAATTCCTACTTACTCTGTATTGGTGACCGTTTACATTATGTTGTATCCTTTGTGTGTTTATTTTTGTAAAAATAAGCAAATATAGCTGGATATGTTGGCACTTGCCTATAATTTCAGCACTCAGTAGGCCGAGGCAGAAGGATTGCTGCAAGTTCAAGGCCGGCCTAGGCTACATTAAGAGTTCAAGGCCAGTTTGACCTAAATAGCAAGAGCCTGTCTAAAAAAAGCAAAAGCAAGAGCAAGTACTTATTCTTATTTCTTCGCTTTTCTTTTTTCCCCTTTCACTTAACAGCGTGATCTGGGTGTCAATCCAGTGGCCTTCATAAGCATCTTCCTCCTTTTTTATGAACACGTATTGCTCCACCAGGTGGATAGCCATACTTGGATCAGTTTTCTCTAGATAGGAATTTAGATTTTTTTTTTCTCCAGAGTACTGCTATTGCAAGTAATGGTGAAATGAATTACTTTGTGAATATGTTACTTTGTACTTATTTTCAGAGTAATACTGACAAGTAATTGCTAAGACAGGAGGTAAAATCATGTAGCTTTCCTAGTGCCACATTCCCCTCCTGCCATTTTATTTTTCCAAGGGCAGCGTTTGAGACTGCCCGCAGTGGGTCACTTGTTACAGCTTTTTAGTTACATCAGGGCATTATTAGTGGCTCTCAACCCTCAGCTGACATTGGACTCTCCCAGGGAAGCTTTTGTTTTTGCAGAACTTTACAGTGGAACTTTATTCTAGGTGCTGATTGATCAGGTTTTCAGTGGACACCACGAACACGGATTTAAATTATTCTGTAGAAGTCTGATGTGGCCTCTAAGTTTAGTAAACTACTCTGTAACTCTTTCCTTTAATCATTCTTTGAGGAGGTAAATAAGGTGTACTGAGAATGCATGAATCCTACACGCATGATTTCTAAGTTGCCTACAAATACAGGTGACTACATACTTTAAATTTTTCAATAATGGCCTTATTTCGATTAGCTTTTATTTATTCCTCGAGTATTTATTGAGCACTTATTTAAGGGCACTGGCGTAACACCCAGGTTATATTGTTAAGCAAAAGGGGAAACGAGCAAAGTGAAGAAATAAGAATAGACACTTGCTTTTTTTGAGACAAGGTCTCGCTATTTTGTCCGAGCTGGTCTTGCACTGCTCAGTGGTGGTCCATGCCAAGGAACCGAGGAAAGAATACAGACAGACCAGATCTCTATCCTGAGGGTCTTGTTTCTAGTTGGTGGAGATGAAGATAAATCAGAGTTTATTGATCACGTCAGTTGGCCAAATGCTGGATACAAGTATAAGCTTCTGTTTTTTTGTGGACTTGACTTCCCTCTGCGGAGGCGCAAGCAAGCAGAATATGATCCTTATAGGAAGGAGTCCTAGAAGAAAAGGAATAAGGGAAGATTTCTTGGGGGAGGTGATGGGCATTTGGACAGAGTTTTTCCATGCTCCAAAAGGAAAGGATGGCATTCCAAACTATGGGAATGAAGGGTTTAGAGAGGAAAAAAGAGCATTGTTTTAGAAAAGCACAAGTGATTCAGAGTGTCTGAAATGTGGGATTCAAAACAAAAGTAAGCCGGGGCACATCTTTTGCTTCAGTGTCTGGTACATTGTAGGTGCTCAATAAATTATTGTATGCTCGGTTGAATGAATGATGACTTGCTGATTTGTAGAACAGAACAGTTTTACATTAGCTTTTTGCTGATTACACTCATAATTATGGAAGTAGATGTTTCTAGTGTATTTGAGATTTTATCTCTTGAATAAAACTGATTGTTTTTTACACAAATGACAGATTATGGAAGTGGCTGTAAGAGAGTGAAGTCATTTGGAGTGATGTACTCTTCTGTCCGTGGACAGAAAGAAAAAGAAAACACTCCAAATTGTCCCAATGTTTTCTGTCTCTTTTTTCTGCTTGTTATAATCCAGTTTCAGGGATAGATGACATTTTAAAAATGCGGAGTCTCTTTGGCCCTGAGAGTGCTTGAAATGTTTCCCATCAGCTAAGGAAAAATAAGCGTATAAGGCTAACAGATGGTCCTGGGTTCACTGATGTTAGCACCAGAATCGCTTCCTCAGGAATTGTGTTTGTGTGTGTGTGTCTGTGGTTCTGCGGTCTCACTGATGCTCCATTACATGGAAAAGCAGAAGAGATGTGACAGTTAAAATGATCATCAGAAGGATGGGAGTTCTCAGTGGACTTGGAAATTAGATTTGTAGCCTTCACAGTGGGGCACCTTAGATTCGAATTTCTTTGAGTCTTTGTTCTCTTTTCCCTCCTCCTCATGTAGGTGAAATTTGACCTTGCTTTAATTTAAGTTGCTCAGTAACTTGAGAGCATTAGAGAATTATTTTCTGAAATACACTAGCTGTTTCAATAAACCAATTTAATCTGATTCTTGTGACCTATATCAGCTAATGGTTTATGAGTAATCTGTTTTCATTTAAATCTGTATTTATTGTTTTACTCTTATTATTGCTACATCTCTATGAAATGTGCCAGAATATGCATAATATAGGGGGGTAATTCTTTTCTCTGTTGGGAAAAATCAGTGAACTTTAGTAGAAAGAATGGAATTGGAACAAAAGGAAATGGCGGCTTAATACATGCCTTGCCATTTCTTCTACTTTGATGGGTATCTCAAAAGAAGCAGGGGGATCAGACGTCACCTGGGGGGTGGTGGAGGATGAGGAACCCAATCAATATTGAGAACAATCAGATATTGAGGGTGAGGGACTCTTTCTAAAATAACTTCATGAGGTTCTTGGCTAAAACTGGATTTTATAAGGAAGCTTATAGATGGGCCTAGGAAAAAGTTCAGAAGCCTGGCTCAAGTTCATCCAAGAAAAACAACTTTGTCATCCACTTCCTCTTTTACTTTCCAGTCTTTCTCTACTTCCACCCAACTTCTGAGCCCTCTTCATTTGCTTTTCCCCATTCCCCCTGTCTGCACGGCTTCATTCCAGCCTTGCCCGTCTCCCCTCAGTCAACCCTCTGCCAGTTTAGGGGCGCTTCAGAAACATAATGCACCGCTGAATATTACTAAGCCATAGAAAGGAAGGAAATTTTTATAACAGAGGTGGCCGTAATGACATGCTTAGTGTAATAAACCAGGCAAACACCACCGTAGGACAATGTGAAAAGAAAATAGCAGTTATATGAGGTATCTAGAATACGCAGATTCATAGGGGCAAAGTCAAATAGAGGTTAGCACAGGCTGGGGAGTGAAAAAAGGGAGTTAATGTCAAATAGGTGCAGGGTTTGGGAAGACA